>BSBK01005855.1:580000-589394 GCA_027943335.1 Chamaecyparis obtusa
CTTATTTTGTAGATTTTCAAATCTATGATAAGCTCAAAATACCTTTGGCCAATAATCTCAATTCAATCTCTTTGGTTCCTCCAACTCTGTTCTACTCGGTAATTCATTTCTCTAACATTTGGTGTCGTCAGCAGAATTATTCAGTTCTATCTTCAACCTATTTGACTAGCTTCACATGAATGCAATCTTCAATGCACATTCCATCATTCAATCTGAATCTCTTGTCTCCTTTTATAGACATAATAAACCATTTTATTTCCATCCATAGATTTTTCATTTTAATCTTCACTGTTGATTTTGTCACTTTAACCTTCCTTAGTAGTTGTGTTAGTAACACATTTCAATCTCCTTCATCCAATCATCCTTGAATCATGTCCATTGTTTGATCATCATAACAAATATTATCTTTTACCTTAGAATCATCATTAATTATCCACCTCATCATCTTTAGTTGACAATCATTAGTTCTATTTATTTATTCCATTCAGTCAATACCGCAATGTGTCAGTGACTACTTACTCGGTTAATATAGTACTTGGTATACACTACACTTTCTCAGTGTACACTATTTCAACTCGGTGTATACTGAATTCTTGATTTACTAACCACATAAACTTATTCATTCTTGATATTCAATCCATAACATAATCATGTAATACAATCAAATCACTAACATAACATCATAACTCATCAATAAGTTACCCAATGACTACCAAATCCATATCTTTCTCATACATCTCATCTTCATATAGATATCTCATTCCTTCACCATTATTTCCTTCTTAAGATGTTTGTAACCATCATGATAAGTATAGTCAAAACTAGTTGACATCAATGACAATACATTAACTGATTTAATGTCTCACATATACCTTAGTTTCTAGATGATCATCAATCACCATCTTTTTAATATCCAATCATTTGTTAAACTCTCCTTCAAGATATTCAATTAGTTGTAGTCTATCAGAGTGAAACCATCTTGGCGGAATTATGATTAATATTATTATGAATTTCGTATAGGCAAATGACATAAAACTAATGAATGTGAAAGACTTAAACATGTGGTTCAAGACTTGATAGAGAGTGGTGAGATAAGTGTTGATGGACACGCCTCAAATGAGACACATACTGCTTTTAAAGATCCACTTCCTAAATATGAGAAGGGAAGTACCTCCAATACTAAGGGTGATAACCAAGCTAACTACAACATGACATCCTATAAGTATGTTAACCATATATTAGAGTGTGATTCTTCTCAATATTATGCTAACATGATTAATATCAAAGAGAAGCAAGAGAGTAAACCGGTTAATGTTACCACTCAAGCTCAATCAAAGGTCACTCTCCAAGGTGTCTCATCCAAGCCTTCTGCTTCACAAAACAAGTCTGCCCATGTACCTAAGTCCACTTCCAGTGTCTCAAATCAATACAATCTTTTGGATCAATTAAAGAAAATGCCTACCCAAATATCCATATTAGAGCTTTTATGCTTGTCACCGTCTCATAGAGATATCCTAGAAAAATCTCTACTAGAGACTAATGTCCCTGCTAATTTTGATCAAGCCCAATTTTAAGCTATGGTGAGATATTTTACTACTCCACATTTCTTATCTTTTACTGAGCATGATGATCTAGCCATTAACCAACCACATAATTCTCCACTTCATATTGAGGTCCTTGTCCAAAACCATAAAATCAAAAGAGTTCTCATAGATGGAGGAGCTTATTTGAATATATGAACTTTAAAACTAGTCCTTACATTGGGATTTTCTGAAAATGTCATAGACCCAAACAATAAAATCACAATTAAGTCTTATGATGAAGAAGAAAGATCATCCAAGGGTTTTGTGGTTCTACCTATCAGAGTAGGTCATGTAGTTAAAGATGTTCTTTGCCAAGTGCTTGATATGGAAATCACATATAATATTCTTGTGGGATGACCTTGGATTCATTATATGCAAGTAGTGATACACCTCAAGAGTTTTTTTGTTGTCATTAGTTTTGTTAAAGTCATATTGATTGTCAAATTCAATCGATAAAGAAAATAAGTCAATCGGTAAAATAAACAATGAAGTCGGTAAAGGCAGAGACAATTTCGGTAAAGGCAAATAAGAGACATGGACTAAGTAGTGCATGATAGTTACCAAGTCAAAGTGCATGACAATAATTACCGATCTGAGTATACATGTTATCGAAAAAGAAAAAAATGTGTTACCGAGTAACACATGCCAACATAACATATTATAATAGATACATTGAATCTAGATACCGAGCATAAAATGTTTTACAAATTTCAAGAAGATCATTTGATGAAACATTGGAGATTAAATAATTATGAGTGTGCATGATTATGAGCTAAGAGCCACTAATGGAAATATAGTACAATATATACATCATAAATGAAACCAATGCTAGCACCATTTAATGAGAAGAATCTAGAAAATTTCCACCGCTTCTAGATCAAATATAAAAGGATCAATGTATGAAGATCAAAATGTATAGTGAGAAGGTGATGATCAGTCAAGAAGAATGTGAAGGTGATGAAGTGTAGATAAGCTACCGAATAATAGAGCAGTTAGAGAAGAACTATGAATGTGAATTAGATTTGAGGTTATTGAGTACTGAAGTTGAATTGTGATTGAAATGCAGAATGAGGTAAAATGTTATTGAACACATTGAATCTAAAAAGAATTTATTGATACATTATTACAAACATATTTAGTACTGAATTGTATTGTAATCAGAGTTGTAAAATCCCTTTATTGGGTAGGCCCTAATAGGTCTTATTTTATAAATCCTTTAACAGGGTACATCTCTTAGATTAGAGATTGCAAAAATATTTAGCAAGGTAGACTGCATAAGTATTTTGTACTCTTAACAGGGTAAGCTATCAGAAGTAGCTAAATTTGTAGCTCTAAACCGAGCAACCTTTCTACTATAGTAGTGAAATTGTGGGTACCATCCCCTACTACAATTTGTCCCTCTAACCAAGAGTTTCTATGAGACCAAAAATCATGGTGTTATGAGTTATGTTTTTATGTTTTAATTTCTATGTTTTATGATGATGTATGCAAGTTTTCTATTTGGTAAATAGGCCAAAATAAGTTGATAAAAGTTTTTGGAGTACTCATTCACCCCTCCCCTCTCAGTACTTAACTTTCCATCATTATCTAATAATTGGTATAAGGGATTTGGACTCTTGAGATAAAGGTTTTAACCACTTGAGAGTGAAAAGATCATAGCCATGGAAAGTTACAAGAAAGCTAAGAAAATTGACAATCTTGAGTTTGAGTTGGAAAATGCACATGAGATGGTTGATTATCTGAAAAGCAAAGTGGAAAAAGTCACTTAGGGTAAGGAAGTTCTTATCTGATGAGTTGAAATCTACAAAAGAACATGTTGAGATACTTGAGACATCATCTGAAGGGATTTTGAATGATGAATCTAAAACAACTATTGCAGAACTGATGGAAAAGAATAAAGCACTCACCGAGCATTTGAATTTGATGAAGAAGATCAAGAGGCACAAGTTATTAGAATGGGTGAAATACTTGAATCAAATAGATCAACTGAAGATGCAAAAAAAATGGCAGAATAAGGCAAGAGGAAAGATGGGGAAAGACTAGCTGAAAAGGATGATGAGATCACAAGGATGATACAAACACATTATTCTATGACTGGCCAAGTGGTAAATTCAAATCAAGAGACAACCAAGAAGGAATATGAGAATCAAGCATTAAGGCATGATCTTGAAAGATTGATAAGAGAACTAAAATTAGAAAAAGAAACCAATGAAGTATTGAAAAGGAATGAAGAAACACTAAGGATGTTGGATGAACAACTTAGAGGTCAAAGACAACTGAAATATACAACTGGACTTGAGTTCACTGAAAATAACACTACCAAGAAGGGAGAATCCTCAAATCAAGTAGCCAACTGAAATATTGCTACCCCATCAAAGACAAAGAAGCCTATTTGTTATCATTGTGGGAAACTTGGTCATATAGCTAATGTCTGCAGGAGGAAAAGAGGTAAACCACTGAGAATTCCTAAATCTAATGGTTATTATTATAATTAAAATAAGTATGGACATCAAGAATTTGAATGTAGATCAAGGATTGCTAACAATACAAGGAAGCTAAAATTCAATGGTTTACTATAATACTTGCAATAGATATGGTCATAAATCTGAAGATTATAGGTCACAAAGAAAGAATATTAAATGGGTACCTAATCGAAGGAATACTACAAATAACCGACAAGGCTCAATAATACCATGGGACTAAAACACAAGAATTTCATGTACAACATGTGGGAGATTTGGACACATTACAACAAATTACATATTGATGCATGGTATAAATAATAGAAGATCATGGAGAAATCCTGGAATGGTATGTTTTCACTATCGTAAGGTAGGTCACCTAGCCAAAGATTGTAGGTACCAAGGCAAAGTTCCAACTTAGGAAAAGACAAATGAAATAGTTCAAGTGAATGTTGAAGAAGTAAGAAACCATATGAATAAAAATATGGAGAAGGAAGTCTCTAGATGATGGAACATTACTTGGAATAATTGATGGCACCTCATCCTCTAGATCGCGTACACCTATCTTCACCTAATTGGTTAAAGGTATGTGTAGGAACTGTGAGATAAATTTAATCTTAAATCAGTTCCCAACTTTTGTGCATAAATCCATATAAGCATGTTTAGATGCATTTGAATATATGTTGTGAAGCTAACATTTCATGTTTGATTGGTAAAAGTTTATGTTATTTTGTTTCATTCGATAGAAGGAAGTGTAATTTGGTAATCAATGAAAAAGGGAGTCGATGACAACATTAAATGCTAAAATTATAGCCCTTAGAAACCCTAATCAAGGAAAAGATAGAGGAGGTAGTTATCTTTACATTGCGTAAATTTAGGACAATACTACTTGAAGTTTCCAACTGACTACCTGATGAACTATATAATAAGATTGATGCTAGATGGAAATATGAAATGACTTCTAAAAAACAAATGAGGAAAAGATCCCTAGAAATTGATGTACCTAAGTTGTCGGTACAAGAGATCAAGGAAGCATTGAAAGAGCATTCAAAAATATTTCTTGTAAAAAGAAGATCACTAAGGATCATGGTCGGAGAGATAGAAGTGGTACAAAAGAAAACTGATGATATATGGAGAAAGATCTTCTTTCCTAACTAGTCATCCAAGACTAAGGCACAACAAGGTAAGTCAGATCCTATTGACTTAACAATATAAAAAGATGAAGTGATCATTAAGGATATCACTGACAAGGATCCAGCATAAGAAATCAGACATGATGAAGATGTCATGGTAACCGAGGACAAGGACACTGAACAAATAGAAAATAATGATACAACTAATGCTAAATTGATGGATGAAGATCCAGTTCTATAAAAAGTAGTTTATTTTCCTGATATTAATGAGGTTATTTCAGGATTTGTTAAAGATATTCATATTGATGTAGAAGAGAAGTCCACTGACAAGTAAAGGAGACAAAACAAAAGGTAAACTAAGGATAATAAAGAGACAGAGACAAATACAATTAGAATATCAAGAAAGTCACATCTACTAAGACCTTCAGATAATAGAAAAATGTAGACAAGAAAGAAAAAGAGGAGAATGAAGAGGATAAAGAAGAAGAGAAGAAATAGGAAATTTAAGAAGAAAAGGAAGAGGGGAAATAGGAATAAAAGAAGAAGAAAAGCTAGAATAAGAAATATATGAAGATACTACTAATGATACTACATCTGATGCAATGAAGGAATCACATTCCCCAAAGTTTTCTACTGGTGAAAGTATACAAATTGAAGAAAAAGTCAAAGAAAAGGAAACATGAGAAAGCAACAATTGACTTGAGCCAACTGATCATCATACCAAAGGTAGATATCCCCTCACTAAGACCTAAAGAATTATCTGAATTCAAAGATCTACTAAAAATGAAAGCAGCCTAGGATAAAATGCTAGCTAAGAAGCAAAAGATAGATGTGCTAGAGAGGGTCACGGATATATTGCAGGAGATTGTTCTTGATGCTAATATAAATGAGAAGGGCATCCAACTAAGTCAACTGGAAGAATTGGTTAAACAAATAAAAGAACCTAGTATAGAGACCACCGAGTATCTAATGCAAGTGCATAAGAAGAACATGGAGATTAAAATTATTGAAGATTTACTACAATCTGTTGCATTGGATAAGGTATCACTTTCAGAGTTGATTACATAATTGGAGAATAAATTGAATGATATTCTTTCATTATTTCAAAAGATTTTTTGATTTCAAATTTTATTGAGGATATCAAAAAGAAGGATGACTCTATTGAGAAAGAGTTGACTAAGCAGCTGATGAAGGTTACAACCGAGATTGGAACACTTAAATTTTTATTACTAGAGGTTGAAACATTTGATGGGAATGTAGCATGAGCTAAGAAAATAAGAGAACAAAATAAGAATGGAACTTCTGGAGTTGCAAGAAATTTTGCTTCCCCAAATTGAATCACTATAGAAGCATATACACAATGAAAAAGGATTGGTCAATACCCCTGACATCGGTGCTATGGGATAGCATGATTGGATTAGCAACAAATATTGGTGAACAAATTATTGTGTTAGAGACACTAAAGAAATCATGGGAGACATCCCTAGAAGATTCCAAGAAGAGATATCAATATATTTTTTATAAGATTCCCCCACCAAATCCAAGTAAGTAATTTTGTTTTTGGCATATTTGTCAAAAAAGAAGGATATATATAAGGGGGATAGATATATGTATAGAATTTGTATAAAACAATGAAGTATTACCATGGGGGAGTTATAAGACTTATAGACTTATGGAATTATAAGTTATACCAAGAGTTTATACATGGTCAAATTTTGATTAAGGACAAAATTTTGATGATTTGAAGTTTTAACAAAATGCCAAGCTAATGCCAAAGGGGGATATTGATACTCATCAAGAGTTATTTTGTTGTCATTAATTTTCTTAAAGTCATATTGATTGTCAAATTTAGTCGGTAAAGAAAACAAGTCAGTTGGTAAAGCAAATAGTGAAGTCGGTAAAGGCAAAGACAATTTCAGTAAAGGCAAATAAGAGACAACTACCGAGCAGTGCATGATAGTTACCGAGTCAAAGTGCATGAAAGTAGTTATCGAGCCGAGTATACATGTTACCGAGCAGAAAAAAATGTGTTACCAAGTAACACAGGCTGACATAATAGATTATAATAAATACATTGAATTTGGACACTGAGCATAAAATATTTTACAAATTTCAAGAAGATCGTTTGGTAAACATTGGAGATATAAACAAATATGAGTGTACATGATTACAAGGTAATAGTCACCAATGGAAATCAAGTGGAATATATACATTGGAAATGAAACCAATCCTAGCACCATTTAAGGAGAAGATCTAGAACTGTTACCATTTTCACCCTACTTGTTCTAATTGGCAGTGTTGTTATCAACCCTTATTTTCTAGTGAAAGAGGGTCATTTTGATTTATTGAATTGCTGTTATGATTGACTATTTTTCAATTATTAAATTATTTCCTTGTTTCTGGTTTATTTTTGTTTCATTTGAAAAGTTTCAGAGGTTTGATCTTTGTT
Source organism: Chamaecyparis obtusa (assembly GCA_027943335.1). Lineage (NCBI taxonomy): Eukaryota > Viridiplantae > Streptophyta > Pinopsida > Cupressales > Cupressaceae > Chamaecyparis > Chamaecyparis obtusa. The sequence goes on from BSBK01005855.1 coordinate 587,628, forward strand.
GTCCTAACTATCAAGTAATCAGATTTCTTTCAAATACAAATACTTTAGTTCAAATGGAAAGGAAATATTTATTCATTCCAGGCAACATAAGTATAGTAGTAAAATGATCCACATAAGCAGTGGTTGCTATGAAAACTTCAAATTGAACATGCATTTTTAAGATATAAAAAATCTCTTTTATCAATAAAGAGATATACAATTATGAAAAAATGCATTTATTTTGCAAACACACAACCTGTGGCTTAGGCTAATGCAAGCATGCATTTGAATATTAAATGCAAAAATTAAAGCTATTTTACATTCTTGTAAATGGAAGAAATACACAAAATAGGAGGATAGGGTTAGGCCCCTCATTGCTTGGTATTTTCATTGAAGGTTGATATTTGCTTCAATCTGGGGCCTGCATCCAAAGTTGTCCTACAAAAGAGAGAGAGAGAGAGAGAGAGAGAGAGAGAGAGAGAGAGAGAGAGAGAGAGAGAGTATCTGAATAGGCATCTTCAAGCCAGAATCCCTAGAACCAACAACAACCTTTGCTATCACAAAATGAGAACAAAGAATATCTGATAGGGTATGATGATAACAGAGAATTCATGATGGAAAGGACCCCTAGATTCTTGTGAGGCATCTTCTATATCTACTTGTGTGCAATGGGTGTTGATGTTTACAAAAGAAAATTCATCACTGGAAGGAGGCAAGGTCGCCCCTCTTCTAGGTGGTCTATGTGAAGCCATGAGAGTATTAAAGTTCATGGAACTATTAGGATTGTAAGTAGGGTCTTTATTTGGGTCCATTTGTCCTTAGTCATTTTGTGATTGAGTGAATGACATTTATAAGTACAAGAATAAAGTTATATTATGTTTTTGGGATTTTTGAATTTTTTTAAATAATCAAAAGACAATACAAGGTTATGATGAGGAATAATTTGACTATAGTGATGACTATGGATGTAAATGATCAAGGACCATGAAAGGTTATGATGAGGAATGATTTGACTATAGTAAACAACTAGAAAGGAAACTATTTTTTTGGATTTTTTGGTTTTGGAAAATGATCAAGGATAATGTAAGACTATGATGAAGAATATTTGACTATAGTAACAACTAGGAAGGAAACTTTTTTTTTTTGTTTTAGAAAATGATCAAGGACAATGAAAGAATGTGAAAAGGATTGATTTAACTATAGTAACAACTATGTTATGAACAAATAAACTCTAAGGGAAAATAAAAAAAAATCAAGAGTATGACTTTAGGAGCTATCTTAAATGATTGAGAGAAACTCTATGACCTCCAAGTAGTGATGAAAAATGACAAGATACACATTGGTGACAAAAGGACAATTTGATAAAAGAGGTAAAAAATAATATAGAAACCACTATGGAGGGATCCAAAAAGGTATGTTCTCTAGTTTCCAAGAGGTAATCCTAATGACAAAGATGTCTGAATTTGAGGAGTGCAAGACCTAATAGAATCTTTGGAATATGCAAGGTAACCCTAATGATGAGATGGTGCATGTAAAAGGAAAATAACCCTTATGATGATGATGCAAGGATGAAATTCCTAAAACCAAGGATAACCTAAAAGATGCAAGACTATGACCTAGGAATGCAAAGCCTAAGTGAAATGAGAAGTTTTCTAATGCCAAATACAGAGATGATGATTCTAGATAGTATGAAAATATGTGTAAGAACCCTAGTATTGATTTGGAAATTTTTTATTTAGAACCCTAATTTACCATTCAAATTCATCAAAAGATTTACAGATGCATTGA
>BSBK01005856.1:0-206467 GCA_027943335.1 Chamaecyparis obtusa
TGTTGGATGTGTTAATTTAGTCAGTTTGATCTTTGAAATTACGACCTTCTCTGGTTGACGAATAATAAATAAAGGAACTATCCTGTCTATTCTGATTGTTATAGAAATGAAAATGTAATGTCTTGTAGTTAATTAATTGTATTTGGTATATTTTATTAATGGATGTATTTACTGATCAAGTTATAATGTTCTCATTGCAACGTTTTTTATTTTATGGTTATGCGATTAGATGATGGTTTTGTTATTCTTTAATTACTCCGATTAGTAAATTTTAGTATATATATATATATATATATATCAATATACTTATGTATATTATCTTGTGAAGGATGTATTATTTCATTGTTAGCTAAGCCTTATTTGTTTTGTTAGCAATGTTAAATGGAAATTAGAATGCCTATGCTAATGTTAATTTAGTGGTAAATACATGTTAATTTGATGGTAAGTATTTATGGTTTTATGGTTAATAAGTGATTGGCATCTATGACTAAGGTGATTGAATATCTTGCTTATCGCATTAAGGGATGATATTTTCTGATTATGAATTTGGACTTGTCGTATGGAAATTTTGGTGTTAATAACTTTAAGTTCATTGGCAATGTTATACTGCCATGGCATAGAGGTTGTTATGTCAAAGTTAGTGGGAGTAAGTGTTGGCAGTTTTGGAGAATTGTGCGCGGTACTTGACTGGACATTTGGCTTGTGTCGCAGTTAAGTTTCTGATTTTGATGAGCATAAATTTATTGTTTGGGGTTTTTGTCTGCATTTGTTCTCCTCTGTTGCCGTCGTTAGCTCCGTGGAGGGTTTTATCACTCAAGCTATTAGCAATTTTTCCTATGTTCTCTGCCAGCATTTGGGATTTAGTTATGAGTAATACTTTCAGTTTCCCACCATTTATTATAATGAGGAATGTATGGGAAGATGGTTTCACGGCATGCATCTTCTTTGAAGTTCTCCTCTGGTATTGTTCTATGTTTTCGGTTTTTGGTTGGAAAAGTTTCTTGGCATGTTGGAGAGTGGTATCTGGGTGTGAAGCAGAGGCGTTGAGTTGGTGTCGAGTTCTTCTGCATCGTTTTCATTTTAAGAGGTAGGGGGCTTTTCTTAACCTTATTCCTCTATTTTATTCTGTTGCATGTATGTGTAAACGTGAATCTGTATTCATGAAGTGTTGATGAGATGATTGTTTCGGTTTATATCCATGCAAAATTGGTTCAGACGTTCTTATTATTATTGGGCATTTTTGTTTAATATTGCATTCGACCCTCGTAGTTTGTTGATGGTCTTTTTCTGCTGGGTTGAATTTCTATAGATGTCTTTTGGTATCGAGAACAGATACATTCATTTTATTGTGAAAAGACCGTCTAGAGAATTTGAAAATGTTGTTTTCGAAATGAGAACGTTCTTTTTAGTTTTCTGAATTCCTTCAACTCTATCGACCTCTGAGTAATGGTAGTTTACATCTTGTATAAGGTGCATGTTCTTACATTACGTTTAGTGTTTGTTAAGCTGTTTGATTGTCGATTTGCTTTTATTTGGGGGTTAATATCTCATTGCGGTCTGTCATAGAATAAGGGTATGGTCATTAAAGGTTTACCTTATATTCTTTTCTTTCTATCTTATGAGTTTGTGGTAATGTTTGAGGGAGTTCGATGTAAAATAGAGAGTCCTCTGTTAGGGTAGATGTTTTTCTGTAGTTCATTTGCCATTGGTATATTATGTTAGTTGGCAGAAATTATGAGGTGACGTAATCATGTCTTCTTTGTTCTATTTAAGAATGTTTCTCATCATTGTTGTTCTATGGTCGATTTGTGTTAGGAACAACAAATGCATAGAATGCTGTTTCATTTGATGTCTCTGTTTTAGCATTCGAGTGTGTTTTTAAGTGTTCGATCAATTTCAAAGAAATGGCTAATGATTGAGTTAAATTGTTCCGTGAATATGCATTATAGTTTTCTTTGTTCATCGTAAGGGATTAGTTATTGTGTTTAGACATAAATGATGTTTGGGATATGGGATGTAAACAACAATACTGTCGCTTTATGGTTAACATGGGTTGGCTGTTGTTTAGTTTGTCTGAATGTGTATTACGTTAGTGATTGCTTTTAGTAATGGATGATGATTTCGAATCTTTTGTGTTAATGAATCAGTTCATTATAAGTATATCTGTTACTTGGCAGTTTTTGTTATGCTATTATCTAGATGAGTAATGTATAAGTATTCTTATCTACAGTGGTCTGAATTCATTATGAGGTTTCTTTTCTTGAAATTTGAAAAAATAATATTGTATTTTATATAGAGTAAGTTGTCAATCGTAACCAAACAGATTTAGTATTAAGATTATTATATTGACAGTAATTAAGTATTAAATTTGGTTTTGTGAGGATGATAATGGTTGATAGAATATGTGATGTCAGATATTCATCTTTGTATTTATGTAATTTTCTTTTTGTGTATCATAAATATGTTATTAGTAAATATATTATTATTTATGTTCTGAGCGTTTATGTGATTGATTAGTAAAATGGTTAATTAGTAATCTGTAACGTTACGTGTAAGTCTATATGATTATATGCGTGGCGGAATGCAGATGTGTATGTACAAGCCGTGATACATACAGATGTGCACGTCACCACGAATATAAAAGTATGTACTTATTTGTAACGGGGCAGAATATAAAGTGAATTTTATTACACATACGATTGTGAGAACAGACAGTTATTTCTTTTGGTTGTATTAATTGTATTTTTCAATTCGTGGAAGTGCTCTGATTATTACTTTGAATTCTTATTTACTTTATTTAGTTTATCGCTGTGGATAGCATTGGTTATGTTATTATTTCAGAATTGTGGTGGTAATAATATTCTGTAAAGGATCTGATAAGATGGTTTCAAATTCAATCAATTATGAGATGACTGTGAAATGTTGTTTTATGGTATTCTAATGTGGTTTTAATCAATTATTGTTGTTAAGGAAACAACAGTTGGATGAGAATTGATTTTTATGGTTATTTTCGTTATCAGTAGTTAGAACATGTGTTTGTAGATTATGCAAGTGTGATCCTTTAGGTTGGGTGGCTGTCATAAAGCGAGTAACTTGTGGTGATAGAATTATTTTGTCGAATGCCCTTCGACACTAGTCTAGATCCTTATGGAAAAGTTTATGACAGTTGTTTAATCAAGTGGTAACTTTTAAAATTCATGGGCTGGGTTTTCAATTAATAAAGACTAAAATTCTATGGTTTCACCTGACATAAAGATTTGCTACGTGATGTAGAATTCTTATGTTGACACCCATGGACTACTGGATCATTACCTTGTCATATTCTGTGCGAGTTTATTTTACGTTATTAAAAAGGAATTTATTTCTTGTTAATTATCTGTAAAAGGCATAGTGTTCAGATGTATGATTTCATCTCTATAGCATTATTAATGGTTATTTGGATATCTTGGTTATTATATAATACTGTCATGCATATATGTGGAGGTTATTCTTATTCTTGTTATGTATCTAAGCCCTATTGTATTCTTTGTTGGTGTTTGTGTTCTTGTTTGTTATTTTCAGGGGCTTAGATGGCTAAAATCATGAATATGGGCCAGTGGTTGGCAGTAGTTAAAATCTATGGAAAGCAGATTGTGGCTATGTTGTTAATCATTAGGACAATTTGTAGTTTGCTGAAATGTATTTAGCAGAAAATTTTGTATATGAGGTTGTAACATTTCATTTAAGAGTACTAAGACTACTCTATTGTAAACTGAATTTTATGAATGTATTACTTTAACAATCAGGTTGTTAACCTTAATGTTCAGTATTGTGAATGTTAATAAAAAAAATATTTCTCTTTGTGGTTGTAACTGTTCTTTGTTAGTCTTATGGTTTCATCATCTAGTCTTAGACTGGGTGTTACACATATACATATACATACATATACATACATACATACATACATACATACATACATACATATATATATATATATATATATATATATATATATATATATATATATATATATATATATATATATATATATATATATATATATATATATATATATATATATATATATATATATATATATATATATATATATATATATATATATATATATATATATATATATATATATATATATATATATATATAGACACACACACACACACACATATGTGTGTGTGTGTGTGTGGTTTATTTGGTATTCTAAAAAGTTGTTGACCACACCCTAGATCTCATCAATCCATTTTTTTAACTTTCTAGGTAGCAATCGATCTCTACCTAATTGCATTAATAGTCAAAACAAAGTCCCCTTCCAAATGTAGTTTTCCACTTTTAGTTCAACTCCAAATTTCACCCCAATTAGAGCAGCTCCAAATTTTTCATAATTGTTTATCGTCACATTGAGCGGGATCAATTTCATTCCTACAACCCCTCAAGTGATTTTGAACAATGTGGCTAGCTCCACTCATTCTTAGGTTTTCTTTTGAGGCACCATTGAAGTTTATATTGATGCAACCCAAAGTCGAGAGAATCCATTTCATCCCACTCCTGGGGTTCAAAGAAAGATTATCCTTTCGATCCTTGAGGGATATAAAGCCCCTTAAAAAGGTTGGTTAGTTCATCATCCCACATGGAAAATTAATAGATCTTTGGATTAGCCTTCAATTTAACAACATTGATTAGTTCTACCATTATCAACTAAATCTTTTTTACCAATATTTTTAATAAAGAGTTTGAATACCATTATGGGATCATAGTAGAATTGACTAGTAATACCATGTGAGGGATAGCTAAGTTAAGTTACATTCCAATTAGATGACCAAAAAGCTTCACCTAAGATGAGCTCTATCTCAACACATGGAAGAAGACTTTGAGTTCTTTTAGAAGATGATTTCTTCCCTTGTATCACACTAAGATATTATTGATTGCCTTAGCCTAGGATTTACAATACAAGGAATTTTTGGGAAATCCTCTAAATACCACAATAGTATTTGAGGCTAATCCATAAAAGCTGTCTTGTTTGCAAGTGTGTGACCTAAGAATAAATCAAGGTCCATATAGATTGTGTTATGAATCAATAGCGTTCCCAAGGACGCACCAAACATAATGATGACTAGGTTAGGGAAGATGATAGGCCGTTTGAAAAAAAAGAGCTTTTATTTTTATTACTCAGTATAAAATTAGATTGTGAGAGGAGAGAATATGAGCATGTTCTTGGAAATGGTGTACAAAAATTGGTGAAATAAACAATTTAATATAGAATGTGCATGCATAATGTTAAAAATGAAATAACAAAAGTGCATGTAAAAGTGACCAAAAGGTGTAGAGGAAGAAAAATGAATGGATGGAGAAGTGAAACAAACATAGGAGAGGAGGAGGAGAGAGCCTATGTGTTTATGGGATCCATGGAGAAAGGAGATAAAGGGGTTGGGAGAAAGGTTCCTTCTAGAAGGATAAAGGTCAAGGCACATGGTAATGCAAAAACAAAACAAAACAAATGTCTCCAAGTAAGACTTATTGATCATGAAAATATTGGTCATAGTTGAAAATAAATGAACATGTTTAACCATTTAAGGGTCTACTTTGTTAACATTTATAAAATGAGGATGACCATATTCACATGTATCCCAACTCTTATCTTATGTCTATCTTGAAATTCAAACACATATTTCATTAAATTGTATTATTATTATTAGGAATCCATTGATGTTGTTAGCTTATTGAAGATCTTCATGTAATTTGTCACACAGTATTCTTCGGAATAAAATTTTGAAATAATGTAGAATCATAATATGCATTTGTATACTAGATGGATTTCTCATGACAATAATCCATATGACTAAACTTTTTGAGTTTTTGTTTCCTTATTATTCATATCAAAGGATACAAAGGAAACGACAAAATAAACAAATATCACATGTTATCTGATTTGAATCAATTGAATTGTTAAACTATTAAAAGAAAATTACACAAGATAAAAGCTAATTTGTATGGAATTGTAAAATATATATACTCACAATATTATATGTTTAAAACTTAAAATTTATGAGTCTATATTATTTTTATGATATGATAATTCCAAAATAAATTAAAGATATGAAGAAATAGTCTATTCGAGAAACGAAAATAATGAAAGAAGGTGTCTATATCTACAATAATTCTGCATAGTGAGTCAAGGAGACATTGACATTGACTCAGACTCTCAAAATTTACATCATCATCTCCTCACTCTGCACAGTAGTCACGGAGACATTGACATTGACCGAGACTCTCAAAACCTAGTCAGTCTGCTGCTAAAACTTTTGCCTTGTTAAAAGCGTTAAATTGACATTGACAGAGATTCTGAAGCACGCAAATCATGAAAGGGAAGGGGAGAAGACTTTAGGTTAAATCTCACATGATTCCATTCCGCCTTTATTCCTACGCAAATAAGCCGAATCCCACTTCTCCCGTGAATGTCTACTTCTTTACCTTGTCTTGTTATCTTCATTACGGACTCCCACTTCTTTCTTTCACTTTCACATGCTTTCTATGCGAGAAGCCTGCAATCTTGCATTGAAATTTTTTTGGATTGCCCGATACGCTCAAATTTATGTGGACAGAATTGCCTTAAAGAAATGGGGATTCCAAGGATGGTGTTTGACTGAAATCACACAACACTTTTCACCAGTTTAGATGAAGAGGAGATTGCATTGAATGTCATTCTAACTTTCTTTTGGACTGTTAAACTCGCTCACTTCTACGCACTGTAATATTGAAATGGCAACAAAAATAGAAAAAGGACATTGTTTGAAATTTTGAATGAATTTAATCTGACATTTAGAAAAATATGATGCGATGTCTATTTTGATATTAATTGTGATTTTTTCAAAAAGTCATGCATAATTAGAACGTAATTAATTTATATTGAAGAATTTTGAATTGTCAAATGTACATATGAATATTCACTGAAAATCTTTAAGACTTTTAAAGTGTAAGTGCACAAAATACTTTTCAATTGTTACACACAAAATTAAGATAAATTAGATTAGGAAAGGGAAATGATAAGAAAATTATAGAAAATAATGATGTTATTATTTGAATAATTTAAATTGAATTTTATTTCAAACATCATATATATATATATATATATATATATATATATATATATATATATATATATATATATATATATATATATATATATATTTATATATATTCAATAAATTAAAATTAAAAAATTACTAGAATTGCATATCTTTTCATTCAATATGAAAATTAACAAAGAAAAAAAGAGAACATAAATTGATCTCTTATGCTCCACAAACTCCCAAAAATGTGTTAGCAAAAACCAACCAGAGCCCAAAAATTCCCAAAATCACTATTCGTAAAAAGTCAATGAATTAGCTATTTCAAAAATGGTGATGTCTGCTATCCCTTGCCACTCCTTTTCTCAAAGGAAAGTAGATAAATTAAACAAAGAAACTGCTACAAATATTAATTAAAACTATTGCTTATGACAATGAGATATTGCTAGTATTTTTTTTCAAGATTACTTATGAAACTCAGTCCCAAAATATGCTAATAAAATGTTAAATCTACTCAATCTTAGATGTTTTGTCTATTAAACTAATCATTTGATTTCTCCTTTCAAAAGTAATGTGTGTGAGATTGAAATGGATGCATGGATTATGAATAGATATGTGATTATATATATAATTTTTAATAAAATTATCATTTCTTAAATATCAGTTTTCTCCAATTTTTTTACAAATGGTCAACATAATTAAAAAAATGATTACATTTAGTTATAATTGATCGACATGCTGAAAAATCAGGCATGGATCTTTCGATCTCCAATACTATAGGTAAATGTGTCTTTCTGATTGGTTAATCACAACATGCTTGCCAGCTAGGCTAGGAGAATAAATCATGGTGAGGCTTGATCAATGATGACCATGATTGTACAGATCAACCAAAAAGCGTGTTGGAGAGAGTTGTCAACAATTCTATTAGTTGTGGGAATCCTTGTGCGGGAGCATATTACTTGAAGATACATTGGTGGGTCCTTGCGAGCGTGGGTGTCCAGGAGAGACATGTGGTGTGCTGGCAGAGCTTGGACGAGAGAGGGCCTCCATGGAGTGCCTTGAAACTCTAACAGGTTGACACATGTCAACCCCCATCGAGAGGCTTCATTGTTGCAAATGCGCCCCACATGTAAATGCGATAAAAAATTTAATATTGAAGGTGATGAGGCTGATGGTGTAGAAAGAGTCTACAATTTACATTCACAAGTTTTCATGCACCACTACCACTAAGGAAGGCTTCAATCTCCACAATGTTAAAAATATAAATTAATTATTTACTGAATATTGGTGGCACATACCTTAGCTAACTGTGCACCTACCTTAGTCTACCATGCATCTACTAATTACATGTTGCAAATTCACCTCTAGTCGCCAATGTTCTCTTCATTCATCCATATTAATGTGTTCAATGTTTCATCTATCTGCCATCAATATTTCATCTAAATCCTTCCTCCATTATACTAAACATTTATGATATATTTCCTTATAAATTAATAGATTGAGCCTGAATTCATCAAAGCTTAATTTTAGGTTTCTCCTTTGTGCCATAGTTTTTAACTTGGTATTAGAGCCTGTGGTGGTTAAATTGCAAGAATCCAGATCACAACACAAACACAAGGAAAGAGGATGCTCTTTACTTAAGGAAGTCCTCCGTTGAAGGATAGATTGTAGAATTTGGAGGAGCTGGCTCCCATGATGAATAGAATCCAAAACATTGAAATTTTGTGTGTTTAAATTGGAAGAGTGGGGTAGGTGCAAGAAGTTGGGTCCCAATTCAGCGAAAGTCTTTGGGTTGCAAAACCTTGCTGCCAGAAATGGGCACCCAATTTTTAAGAAATGGGCACCCATTTAGCTTCGGGCGCCTGACCCAAAAAAGTGAAATGGGTGCCCGTTTAGCTTCGAGCACCCATTTTTGACAAATCGGATGCCTGTTTTGTTGATGTATTTATTCATTTTTTGAAAATGACTTCCTATTTATTTTTACCTATGATAAATGATATAACGATCTAGAGCATATGAGTGCCTAATTTTAGCAACACCAACAACCCCCTCACACACATTTTTTCACCATCCAGGTACGTAGATTTGTTTTTATACATTATTAGTTGTTTTTGTTTAGCTTTTTGTAAAAGAGAGCAGTTATTTACATTTTTTAATTGTAGAACATGTAATTATATGTAAATCTTTTAAATTTATTTTTTCTTCTGATAATGCATTTTTTTTTTTAATTGTACGTAAAATAATTATTTTTTAAGTTTTCATACTTCACAAAATATTAGTAAACATGAAAAACAAAAAATCGTCAAGAAACTTAAAACCCTAGGTATTACTAAAAACTACCTTAAATACGTAAACTAAAACTTTAAATATGTAAACTGTAAAAACTACCTTAAATACGTAAACTCTAAAAACTACCTTAAATATGTAAACTCTAAAAAATTATAAAACTAGAAAAAATACAAAACCCTAGGTAGAAATCAAATGATCTCTGTATCTCTCTCTCTCTCTCTAGCAAAAATAGATTTAATTTAAAATTCTTTGTATGGTCTTTTTCAATGCTTAATTTAGTTGTGTAAAAGTGCATGTTTAAAGTTATATAATTTTTTAAATGCTGTATTTAATTATAAGTCTTTATTTGTAAGGTAAAATGTAAATTTACATGTTTATATATATATGTAGATTATATTCATTGACATTGGATGGACGCAATAGCATAGAGGACCTTTTAGCTCAACAACCATCACCACCACCACCTCCACCCCCTCTGATGTAGGGGCATCCAAGGTTTAGATAGGGCATTCTATGTCCTCGGTGAAACTGCATGGAGTGTTTGTGTTTTGGTTGGTTTTACTCGGTTGCAGCCTTGACCGATGGTCTTGGTCCTTGAAGGAAGCTTGATCACTGAAGGAACTCGGTAGTCTTTGGCGCTTGGTGAAATTGTTGCTCGGTCATGCCTGCGGTGCTCGGTCGATACTAGTGCTCGGCGATGCTTGGTGTGCTCGGTGATTTTACTATCGCTTGGTAGTTCTGACTTACTGACTGGAGTTCTGTGTGATTTGTTGAGCCGACTTGGTGAATTAATTATTGGTAGCCATTGTCTTGGGCCGACATGCAGAATTAAATGTTTGTATACATTTGTAAGCTGACTTGTATGACATTTAATTATTTATTTTGGGAGTTAAGGATTTCATCCAGCCGACTTGTGGCTGATGATTAATATTTAAGGAGGGTTTGGGTAGATGTTTAGACAAAACATAATTTGGAGAAGAACTTGGTAGATTCAGAGGACTTAGACATCAGAGCAGATCTGAATGTCAGATGCATAGCTTGAGAGAAAAGTTGTGGAAAAGTTCTTGATGTTCTTGCAGATCAGATTGTAACCTGATAGTCCTTTGTAGCAGAGCTAGGGTTTGCACACTTGGGAACAAGGAGATTCCTTGGAGGCTTGCGAGCTCAAGTTTAGATCTGCCTTAGGGTTTCCATCAACTTATGATTGTCTTCAGAGCTAAACTAGCTGAGTTTGTATTGGATCTGGTTGTGGATCTTGCAGAATTATTTCATTTTGTAATTGGCCCTAACCTAGAAGGCCTTATAGCCGGGCATGTTAATACAAATTACTTGAAACATTTATGGTGTTGTCTGTTGTGTTGAGTATTCCGCTATGTAATTCTTTAGGCTGCAAGGTTTGGACTATCCTTCATTGGATCCACCATCCTTGACTGCATAAGGTGGTATCAGAGTGAAAGTTTTGTTCCTATTGGAGCGAAGGTTTGATCTTGTTGAAGCAGAAGCTTGACCTAGCAAGGCTGATCTGGCAAAGTTGATCTTATTGGAGCAGAGATTGTGTGCAATCCAAATTGTAGATCCGAAGCATTGAACTTGTGAAATTGTGCCCTAGTTGTTTACAAGATTGCATGTTGAGATCTGACTTGTTGCAACTTGGAAATTGTCACAAGGTGGTCGGTGCGGGTTTTTTTTAGAGGGTTTCTCTTATTCTTTAAGGATGCCTCAGAGAAGATTGGACCCTAGAGTTATTTTAGATCTTTGTGATACTGTTGATTCCCAGATCACAGAGAAAGTGAAATCAGATTTCAGATCTAAGATGGAATTGATGAAGAATGATATGGTCGCTGAGATCATGAGAACTATTACTGGTATACCTCAAAATGTTGGTACTAAGGATGGCTATGAAGAAGCTGCTGAAGAATTTGAAACTACTGGATCTAGTGTGATGACTAGAGGAATATATCTAGTGAAGATAGAACTGCTCAGTTGCCTAGATTTGCTACTCAGTTTAGTAATTACCGAATGGAAGTTTCTACTTTCTCTGGTACTTTGAAGCCTGACAATCTAATTGATTGGATTGGTGAACTTGAAGATTTCTTTGAGCTAGAAGAAATTGAAGATCCTCTTCGGGTGAGATTAGCACATACAAAGTTGAAAGGACACATTGCTCTTTGGTGGAAAGAACTACAGAGAGACCGAGAAGATGAAGATGAAACAAAGATCAATCGGTGGAGATTGATGGTGACTAAGTTGAAAGATAAGTTCATACCGACTGAATATGATCTTGACTTGTTTAAGATGTTGTAGAATCTGAAACAGAAGGATTTTTCTGTTGAGGATTATATCGAAGAGTTCTACAAACTTACTATTCGGTCTGGACATTGAGAGCTTGGTAAGGAAAAGGTAGCTCGGTATGTGAATGGTCTCATATTTAATATTTAGGATGAGCTTGGTATGCTGAAGATTGATTCTATTGAAGATGCTTATCAATATGCTCTGAAGGCAGAAGATAAGTTGAAGAGGAAACAACCTAGTAACTCCCGAGGGAAAGAAAAGATTGATCACTTGGTGAAGGAGAAACCAACTGATGTAGAAGATGAACAGAAACCTGTGGAATCGAAGAAGAAGATAGGTAGAGTTATCTTTAAGAGTACTTTTTATAACTATGGAGAGGAAGGACATTGTTCTTTTGAATGCACATAGAAGAAGGTTGACTGACAAACTGCTGTGATGAATGAGAACATTTAGAATGAACCCGAATAAGAGAACTTGCTACTTCGGCAAACATTGCTTGGTACAAAGGATGAACCTTGTCAGAGGAGTAACTTGTTTAGGACCTGATGCAAGACTAAAGGTAAAATCTATGATGCTATTGTTGACAATGGTAGTACTAATAACCTTGTTGCTGAGGACTTGGTTCAAAAACTTGGTTTGAGTAGAATGAAACATCCTTGTCCTTATAGGCTTGGCTGGTTACAAGATGTTCATGCTTTGGAAGTTAGAGAACAATGCTTTATTGATGTTCAGATTGACCAGTACAAGGATCTTGTGCTTTGTGACATTGTGAAGATGAATAGTTGTGATATATTGCTCGGTAGACCTTGGCAGTATGATTGCAGAGCTATTTATGACTGTGTAAGAAATGTGTTTATTGTTGAGAAGAATGACATGATGTTTTCACTGATGCCTTGGATGGATACAATGCTTGGTAGGAGAAGCCTGAGTATTAGTAGCTGAGTTGAGATTGTAGATTTTGAGAAAATGAATGATCAGTATGGAGAACCGACCTATACATTGTCTAGAAAAGACTTGAAGAGATAGAGAAAACTGAAGTGGAAGACTTTGCAAGAAGAAAAGGTGGAGGACTTGTATGTGAAGAACCAATTTGGGATTTATGTGTTGAATCCTGAAAGATGTTCTTCTCACATATGAACATCTTCTAGAACCTTGGGTGTTTGATGCAGGGGCATCCAAGGTTTAGATGGGGCATTCTGTGTCCTCGGTGAAACTGCATGGAGTGTTTGTGTTTTGGCCGATTTTACTCGGTTGCAGCCTTGACCGATGGTCTCGATCACTGAAGGAAGCTTGATCATCGAAGGAACGCGGTCTAGTCTCTGGCACTTGGTGAAATTATTGCTCGGTCATGCCTACGGTGCTCGGTTGATACTAGTGTTCGGTGATGCCTGGCATTCTCGGTGATTTTATTGTTGCTCGATAGTTCTAACTTATCGATTGGAGTTCTATGTGATTTGTTGAGCCGACTTGGTGAATTAATTGTTGGTAGCCATTGTCTTGGGTCGACATGCATAATTAAATGTTTGTATACATTTGTAAGCTGACTTGTATGACATTTAATTATTTATTTTGGGAGTTAAGGATTTCATCCAGCCAACTTGTGGCTGATGATTAATATTTAAGGAGGGTTTGGGTAGATGTTTAGACAGAACAAAAATTGGAGAACTTGGTAGATTCAGAGGAATTAGACATCAGAGAAGATCTGAATGTCAAATGCATAGCTTGAGAGAAAAGTTGTGGAAAAGTTCTTGATGTTCTTGTAGATTAGATTGTAATTTGATAGTCCTTTGTAGTAGAGCTAGGGGTTTGCACACTTAGGAACAAGGAGATTACTTGGAGGCTTGCGAGCTCAAGTTTAGATCTGCCTTAGGGTTTCCATCAGCTTTTGATTGTCTTCAGAGTTGAACTAGTTGAGTTTGTATTGGATCTGGTTGTGGATCTTGTAGAATTGTTTCATTTTGTAATTGGCCCTAACTCGAAAGGCCTTACAGCCGGGCATGTTAATGAAAATTACTTGAAACATTTATGGTGTTGTCTGTTGTGTTGGGTATTCCGCTATGTAATTCTTTTGGTTGCAAGGTTTGGACTGTCCTTCATTGGATCCACCATCCTTGACTACATATCCCTCCATCTCCACCCCTAGCTCCATGTCCACCTACACCTCCACCTCCACCTACACATGAAGAGTTGAGAGAGAACATAATGAGAAATGTGCATGTAATTTTACAAGATATTTATACAATTAGACATGATCGCCACTCACCTCCACAGTTACTAGTGCCTTGCAAACATCATGCAAGGAATTGTAGATTCTATATAGGCACTAGACATTGAGCTTGATAGTTTTGAAACATGGAGGGAGTCTATGCATGTATATTATGCTGATGGCCTCTCTTATAAATAGGTCAATGATTTAAAAATTACAAAAAATGATATGCGTCACTTTTTTAAGAACTCTAAAATGAAAGAAAATTTACCTAGTAATAAGCCACACATTTCTATTAGGTGGTGTCAGCACCCATAGATTGCTGTACATTTTTGGGAGTGGTGTGCTAATACTATAAGGTCCAAGATTATTGAGAGGAGGGGGGGGGCGGGGGGGGGGGTGAATCAGTAATCCATCAAATCTTATACTTTTCTCAATTAATTTAATAATATTAACCACATTCATCATCTTAAACTTAATGCATACAATAATAAATTAACTAATCAACCATCCAATCATGCAAGAAAGTGACACTAGTATTTTATTGTGGAAACCCTAACTAAGGGTAAAAACCATGGTGGATGTTAGCACCCACTAATAATCTACACTCTTTTGAAGTACACCATATTAAAGGTCTAGCCCTATTAGGAGCTTACAATGATGCTCGATTAGGAGCCACCTAGTTATGGAAATTACTTCTAGCCTTATTAGGAGCTTTACTTTGTTAGAAGTAACCCTGTTAGGGGATTTCAAACCCTGTTTAAAGAGTCACCTAGTTAAAGGATTTACAAATAAGATCTGTTAAAGTCTACCCAGTTAAGGGATTTTTTTGTAGAGACTATTAGGAATCAACAAGTACATTGATTTGGGTGTAGTACTCCTTTTCTTGTTTAGATCCAATTAAGCACAATACATCTACTTCTTGTAGGTAATCTTCAATCTTCACTCGACTGCACCTTCGTATCCATGATCCACACTTGCATCTTTCATTGATTTACATATAAATACCTTTCATGCTTATTAGGGTATTATCTGACTTACAAAATATATTACATATTAATTTCATTCATTCCCGCTTAATTCTTGAACCCTAAAATGTGTTACCAATCTAGAACATTTGATTAATCATTCAGGTCATCCTCGGGGTTGATCGCACATCAATTTAATACAAGAATAGTCAAACTTTATTGATTATAACATCAAACACTATAACATAAAATAATTATTATCTATCTGTTATATCACATCACCTTGACACCTGGATCATGAAATCATTCACCGTAATTGATCACATCATCAGTGCTCACTGATCTAACATCACCTGTTCAAACCTGTTCATCATTCCCACAAAGTGAACTTCTATCACCTTAAACAATATCTTGCGGTACACTAATCCTATTGTGATCATAAAATCAACAATATATCTTAGTCAATATAAACATATCATGATCAAAACACTTGAATCAATACTAATTTGATAGAACAATCAAATCATTCACTATCTGTTCTCCTATTTGTCCAATTGCTCTTTAATTGATCATAACTCACTCCATCTTTGTTTTCATCATGCACGATCATAAACAATGTATCTAGAGACATTATTGAGTCTCTTGTAGAAATCACATTTCCCAATGCCTTCATATATTTATTGCACACTAGATACAACAAATCAAATAGTTATCAACTTAATGTCAAGCAACACAATACTTAGTTGACATCAATGACAACACAATAACCAATATTCTTGTCATCAAGTCTATACCAGTCAACACTCAAAAACCTCTCCATTAGTTATGCCAACAATCTCCTCCTTTGGCTTTGATGGAAATACCATATCAACGTAATATTGATTTAACTGATACACTAAACTAACTTCTTGATCTTCTCCTTTCGATCTTCATTGCACTTCTCCCCCTAAGACTTTATCTAGTTCTTCACTCTTCTTTTCTTCTTATTTTCTACTCTTCTTTTCAATTCCTAACATCTTCTACTCTTCTCCCCCTTTGACAACAATGCCAAAGATGCCATAGAGGTCACCTATTGCTACAATAACTACTTTTTCTCAGATTGATCCCCCTAAGGAGTAGTCCCTTTTAACATCAATGCAAAAAAATAAATTTAACTATACCACTAGATTGATGCTAACAAAAAAGTAATTTTCTTCAGGTGGAGGAATAACCCCTACCTTACCTCTTAGATACTCAAAATCATACTTAGGTAGTGGCTTAGTAAAGATATCTGCAATCTTCTCCTTTTTTGCTACATATTATAGCTTGACTACTTTTTCATGCACTTTCTCTCTTAAGAAATGATATTTTATTTGAATATTCTTTGTATTAGAATGCATCATCAGGTTCTTTGTACTATAGACTGCACTAGTGTTATCATAAAATATACTCACCAGTTCAGTTACCTTCTCTTTGATACCTTCAAGGATCTACTTCATCCATGCAATCTAAGTATAATTGATAGCTGTTGCTACATACTCAACTTCTGTTGTATATTGGGAGAAGCAATCTTGCTTCTTAATTGCCCATGACACAAGTCTTTCTCCTAGAAAGAAAGCTCCTCTACTTGTACTCTTCCTATCATCAATGAATCCTACCCAATATGCATTAGTATAAACACTCAAAGAGAAATCAACTTTGTGAGCATACCAAAGACCATAGTCTTCTATCCCTTTTAAGTATCTAAATATCCTTTTGATCAGTACCATGTGAGATTCCTTAGGATTAGCCTAAAATCTAGCCACTATACCAAATACTTGTGCAATGTACGGTCTACTATAAACAACATAACACAAATTACCAATCATGGAATTGTACAAGGTTTCATCCTCTGTACTTGACTCATCTTCCTTATATAGCTTGCATCTGGTCACTATGGGGGTTCCAACTGGTTTGGAGTCTTCAATTCCAAAACTCTTCAATACCTCATTTATGTATTTGAATTGACTGATATAGATACCATCTTTTACTTGTGAGATCTGCAATCCAATAAAGAATTTAATTTCTTCTTCGGGGGGTTGAGCATAGCCATCTCCATTATAAAAATCTACAGGATATGGAATCATCAAATTGTGGTCCACAGTTTCAACTAATCTCTTCATATCTCCTAATGGATTCTTCTTAAAAACTCTACATAATTGCATAGTGTCTAGCTTGGGAATTCCCATAACAAGTAAGATGGAAATAAAGATCAATGATGTTATATCACTTTTATCCCTATTTATATGACTAGCCTCCATAAACTCATCCTCTAAGATGATTTTCATCGCCCTCAATTCTAAATCATCAATGTCATTTACAATTCTACTCCATCTTTCTAGAGTAATTTCAACTAGAAAGGTCACCTGCCTGAGGCTTTTCAATTGTCTGAAGCAGATAGATGACTTAATTTCTTGTGATCAAGCACTCTTTATAAATACCTTTTAAAAATATTATAGCTACAATAGATTTTTGGGAAAGCATAAAAATCAATGCAAAAGGCAAGGTGTCATTATGAATATATCTCCTTGCTGAGTGGCATGTGTGAGATGTTGAAAATTTAATCTTGCCAAATAAAAAATGACTTTTTATTGATTGCTACAATCAAATACACATGATATCTAGACTTTTCCATGAGGATGTTAATAATTATTAAGTCCATGTCATAAGAAATGATAACTATAGCAACGTATACTCTGATTGGGTTGTCTAACCATAAATTAATGCCCCAAACCACCAAACAATGAAAAACCATCTTTGTTCTTTTCTAAAACCATCATAGCCTTTAAACCACTAAAGCTTTTTCTAAAAACTGTTATTGTCTATAGACTGTTGAGGAAACACTCAACCATGATTTCAAATTTGAAATTTGAAAAATGATCTTTGCGCTATTCAAGGTATTTCCCAATTTCAAAAAGGGATGAAAAAATTCTAAAGATTTGGCAACCTAGAATAAGAAAAACTGCCAATCTCAAAACATATA
Source organism: Chamaecyparis obtusa (assembly GCA_027943335.1). NCBI lineage: Eukaryota > Viridiplantae > Streptophyta > Pinopsida > Cupressales > Cupressaceae > Chamaecyparis > Chamaecyparis obtusa. The sequence continues at coordinate 17,818 of BSBK01005856.1, forward strand.
AATTTGAAGATATAAATATTATTATCTTTCAAATTCTTTAAACCATAATTAATTCATCTTATTATACCTTCCATTCCAAAATTTTCAAACTTTTAAAAGGATGATTCCTCATCTGTACAAATAATTCAATCTTAACTGCAACTACCTAAATGAACCAATAAAACTTCAAGGAATTTTTTTAAAATTATTCATCATACCTTTATTCTAGAAAGTATTGATTTTCAACTAATCTGAATTCTCTCCATCTAATTTCCTAATTTGGGAAGAAGACTTTCGTCCCCTTTCCTTGTTTAAATTGGAACCATATTTTTCTTTACCAATCCTATTCTCAATTTCCAAATACCCAAAAGCTAATTTTCTTTAATAGAAAGTCTCAATTTCTTTCCATTTAAATTTGAAATTAAATTAGATTCATCCAATTCTTGAGAATCCACTTCTAACATCCTTCTATGATATACTATTTTGTAACTAATTCTTCCTTCTCCTCCAATTTAGAAGGATATGTTAGCCCAAATAGATTATATACAACCTCAAGTTCTATAGGTAATATTTCTTCCTCTTCTATAGTAATTAACCCATAAAAAGCTCATCTGATAAAATGTTTCCTTCTTCTAACCTCTATTTTTCTACTGTAATATCTTTCTTTTTATTTCTAGATTTTTTTCTTTTGTTTGAATTCAAAGGGAAGAGACCACCTAATGTCTATAGCTTACTATTTACCTTTGTCATGATGGATGACACAACCCTTTCCTCTTTACTAGATGCATATATAGCCTTTTTATTTTCAATAGATAAAGATAAATAAGTTGTCTCCTTATTGGTATTATAAATTTTTTGAAGAGCTTCTCTTTTTGGATCTTCTATTATATATTTATTCATTTTATACTTTCTAAAATCCTCAAATACAAAGTCTTTAAAATTACTTGAGATGGTTATGGATTTGGAGGCTTCCTGATTTAGCTTTTCCATAAATCTTCTTAATTTCCTTTTCTCTGAATTTGTGCTTTCATATGACTCTATTTGATGATTGAGAGACCCACAAGTTGGATTTTATTTCTTACCAGTACTTCATAATGGTATTCCTCTAACCCTTTAATTTGATAATGGTGTGCAATCCTTATTTTTATATTTTGTTGGACCTGAATGGTATCAGTAAACACCATCCTAAGAATATCCATCTCCCCCATAGATGTGTTCTCCCCACTTCATTCTTCCCCCTACTAATTAATTCATGAAAAAATGCCCCATTATTGATGATGGCCTACTACTATTCTAACCAGTGGCCCTCCCCCCTACACAGAATTTATCCCACCAAATTGAGTAAGGAATTCCCAACCAATTCTCTATCTGATTCTATATCTTCTTATGGGTGTGATGAATTTCTTTATTCATTTTTTCTCACTTGCCAATAATATTTTTCCATACAATACTTCTCCTAAATCATCGGTCTTTAATTGAAAATTATCTTGAACAAGTTGTTGAATATCTTCTTTAGATTTACAATTTTTTATATTCTCCTCCCTTTTACCTTTCATAGATAAATTTTGAATATCACTAACTTGATCTTTTGATATCTCTATACCATAATATTTTGATAGAACTTGATCTACTACTTCTTCAATAATCCTATTATATTTCAATCAATCCTTTTTGAACAAAGTTTTCCATTTCTTGAATAGTAAAATAGTTCTTGGGAACATTGGAACTCTCTTCTCTTCCCCCATCTTTCTTCTATATCATGAACTCACTAGATCCATTTGAGTCTCTCCTTCCTTTAAATTCATATCTTTGAATGTATTCCATACATTATTGTTATTCATGAATATTTTTGAAACCTCAATTCCCTTTTTCTTAGTGTTTAATAATTGTAGCAAGTTAATCTATTTTCTTGACATAATAAATAGTTCTTTCTTTAAGAGTTTCAAATAACCTAAACCTTTCTCCAAACTATTCCCCTGAATATTTCCACTAGTTAGGAAATAACCATTATTAAGTCCATAATAGCTATGAATCCTAAAAAAATTTCCATAGAAGACATAGAATGTTTAAAATTGAAGTTGACTCCAAGTGGGATTTTCCATTAGGAGCCTATCTTGACATATACCATTTTTGGCTTTTGGAGATAAATGGGACAAGCTTCTAGAAATAGGGCTAAAATTCTATCTTTCGAGATTGAGGTAAATAGAAAAAGCCTCTACCACCCTCTTATTGGAGTGAGTTAAAGCTTCAAGAAATAACATTTCCTCTTATAAAACTCTACTCTTATTGTCTTCATAGAAGATGCTTTGAGTCCATTACCTATTTTTGGTTATGATTTTAAGCAGGGTAGATCTTTCTCTATATCCATTAATAAACATAACCTAGGAGGAAGGAAAAATTCTTTCAATATTATAGTACCAAGCTTTTAAAAAATGCCAAACTTATTCCCAATGATTTATAGAATTCCTATATATATATATAATCTAGAGGTAAGTTATGAATTTGTAACTAGAATGTTATAAACCTAATATATTTTTCATGAGGATTGAAATTGGGAGACCAACATTGCATATGAATGCCATAATGCTTGTAAAACCAATCTATATGTTTAAAAATATTATCTCTGACATCTTTTGATTTGAAAAGAATGATAAAAAACCCCTAAGAGCTATCTAGATATAAAACCTCCTCTATATCCTTCCATTCCTCAATGATACATATACAAAATTCATTAAACACAATATTGATATTCTAAAACTTACATATGAAAGATCAACATTGTAGGCCTTTGACTTTGGATTGTAACATCTGCTCTGAAAATTTGATAATGATACCATTTCTTATCAAGAGGTGAGAATGAATCCCTTTTTTTTTGAGCTATCAGACTCTTCAGCTTTTCCATTCCTGTTAATTTATCCTTGAATACTTCTCAATAAGATTTTTCTAAATCTCTCCATTTGGCTGATTGTATATTATGGCTATTGCGCTTTTTTTTAATCTCCAAACTTTAATTTTCTTCTTTCCCTTTTTCTTTTCTTTATCCTTCCCAAATTTATTATCTCTATACAGCTTAATCCACATGTTGTTATGAACACTAGGGTTTTTTTTAGGCACCATTACCCTGTCTATCATGTCTTTGACTAAATCATATATTTTCCTATGAAAAAGGGAATTTTCCAACCCTTAGCAATTCTTTTGTTCAGGAATATATTTCCCTTAGGGCCTTGATAATGAATATTCTTTGAGTCTCTTCCCCTCATTGCCATATTTATCTTCTTTAGAAAATACCCATTTTTTGGAGGCCCTAATTTGTTGTTGTTCAGAAAAAGCTATTAATTGATGTTGGTCTAAGTGGGTAACCATTTTGAGAAAGATATCCCCTCCCCCATTTCCATATTCACTATAAAAATCATCTTTAGTAGTTCTTACGTGGGTAAAAAACTAGGGTTTTCTTTTGAGATTAGAGACCTCACCTTGATTGATAAAATGAAAACCGACATTCTCAAGTGCCTTAAAAATTGACCATATCTGTCATATCTTTTCTCCTTCCTCAGATTTCATACTCTATCATCTCTAAAAGAGTCCAATTCATTAGATCCATTTTTCCATGTTGATCTCCTTAACCTAGTTATATAATCACTTGTTGTAGTTGAAACTGCCCAAATACTCTTCCTACTAGCAATCACCTCTCCCTCTCCATTGAAATCATCTTGAACAATTCTTAAGCGGGTGAAAATCTTGGGTTTTCTTTTGAGATTAGAGACCTCACCTTGCTTTCTCTATTGAAAACTAACATTCTCAAAATGCCTGAAAATTGACCATATGCGTCATATCTTTTCTCTTTCCCCAGATCCCATTCTCTAGTATCTCTGAAAGAGTCTAATTCATTAGATCCCTTTTGCCATGGTGATCCCCTTATCTTGGTTATATAATCACTACTTCTTCTACCATGTACTAGTTGAAACCACCCAAATATGGATATATATTTAGGGTGGTTGCAAGAAGACGAGTCCCACTTTTGGGCAAAAAGTGGAAGTGTTTTTCTTTTTCTTTTTCAAATTTCTTGTCAATTGATGTCTAAATTTGAGGCACTTGGAGATTGAATCTCAAAAACTTTAGTAACATAAAATGTAGTTCTCAGAGTCTACTTTTCAAATATGTAATTTATTTAAATACCCACATGGTATAAATTTCTTTTTGGTAGGAATGTTTAAAAATCATATTTTCAAAATGCTTGTTTCAGGACCATACCATAGCCATGTACGACCACCATATTTTGACCTAAATAAATAAATTTTTTCAAATCCTTCTGGGAAAATATACTTAAGACAACAAAGATTGATGAACATATTTTTTCTTATTTTTTCATTCAATATATTTTTTTAAATTAATTTTTAATTGACTATAAACCATATTTTCAAAACCTCTGGTGTACAACCACCATAATTTGATGAAAATTTCATATTTTTTCAAAATTCTTTTTTTTTTAATGACCAAGAGAATTTTATGTAGATTGATGTCATATAATTTATTTTCCCAAAAACTTAAAAAAAAAAGTTATTAAAGTTTTAGTGGACCTCACTATTTTACATTTAGGTACCACTTTTAACTAATAAATAATGAAAAAATAGTAAAAATAACAATATCACTATGAAATTTACATTTTTGAAATCAGGACAGTGAGAGCTCTAATGAGTTTTTGTTTCGTAAAAAAATACGATTAGGAAGGCCCTCAAACAATTACAACAAGTTAGAAATCTAGCAATCAAATGCCTTAACCAAATTTTTGGAGGTCAAGGCATAGGCTTGGTTCCACCATGCCTAAACCAAACCTAGTTTGAAATGAAATCTGAGGTGGATGTGTGTTTCCTGCTCATGTCTTAAGAAACGAGTGCCCGTTATTTAAATTTAAAAAACGGGCACCAGTTTCTTAAAAAAAAATTAGAGTCCTAAAATGCATTTCTAGCCATAATTTTTTTTTTTTAAAAAAATAGAAACAGGCACCCGTTTTGAAAAAAAGTAGGCACCCATTTTTTGAATTTTGGATCAGGCTCCTGAACCTAAATCGGGTGCCCATTTTTTAAAAATGGGTGCCCATTTCGAGTAGCATCTTCCAATTCTACAAGACTTCTACCGAGTCAGTACCCAACTTCTTGGACTTACCCTTTAATCAACTAAATAAATAATTGTATTTATCTTCACCCACATTACACACATCAATAGTGAGTTGATTTTACATTGGACTAATGTTAATTTCTTTAATTCCACCTTTCACTCATAAGACAAATTAGTTAACTAATTAGTTGTTGTGATTAACTCTAAATGAAGTCTTTAGTCCTATAGATTTATTAAATCAATCTTGGTCATTCATATTTTCACCTCAAAATTTATAAATCCATAATTTCTTTCAAGAATTGAAGGAGTTCCCAAAAAAAAATATAATCTATTTCTTATTATTTGAAACATCATCACACTAGAAAAGAACTTGCACACTTTTTGAGGATATGTAGATCCATTAAGGAATGAGAAAGTCAAATTTAATATTTTCCTTCTTTTTTAATATTTATCTCCAAATTTTGTTCTAATTTTTTAACAAACAATTGTTGTTAATACAATCAAATATTAATTTAAGATGATTGCTTAAAAATACATATATGAATTATATACTCATGGGGTACCAACTCCATAAATAATTGCTTACAAAGTTGAGTAGTGGCCTCTAGCCAAAATAAGCCAAGTAGCCACATATGAACACACCCTAAATCTTTATTTTCCTTCTCAAAAAATCATGAGAAACACCCCTTAGCAAGAACTTTGATTTGTACTTTCTCCCCCAACTTTCCACAAAATAAGATTTGATTGTTTTCCTTGTTTGATTATATATAAAAAAAATCACAAGTTAATACTCTCTCCTTTAGTTCTTTTGATGCTAGACCAATGCCTCTAAAAGGATTTCAATCTTTAGTGCACTATCTTCCTTGACCCATTAGGAATTTTATGTCATTAGAATTCAAATTTCATGTTAGAATAGACCATACCATTTTACATATGGACATATATATCTTAGAGTGAACATAATTTATACAATGTTGATACTATATATAAAAACAAAATGTATGTGTGCTATCATCCTTAAACACATTTATTCTCACAATTCAAATTTCATTTTAGAATAGACCACACTATTTTACCTAATAGACATATATTTCTTTAGAGTGAATATATATATATATATATATATATATATATATATATATATATATATATATATATATATATATATATATATATATATATATATATATATATATATATATATATATATATATATATCTGTTTGTTTGTACATTTCAAATTTTATTTTATAATATACCACACTATTGTACCTAATAGACATGTATATCTTTAGAGTGAATATAAATGTTGATGTTATGTGTGTGTACGTATATGTATATGTATATACACACTACTTTTTTACTCAATCAATTTTTTTTTGAAATTAACAAAATATTTTATTCATAATAATTACGCCGAAGGTGTTTCTTATATGAAACGCATCAGCCTAGGTTAAATTGATTGATGACCATCGAGCATGCCATACGCATGAAATAATATTGAAATGATCGAGATCGTCCGTGGCTTTTGAAAAAACCAAAAATTGTAACATTCCCGCTGTGTGAAGTGACTGCAGAGCTATGAATTAACTCGCCAACAACCGGAGTTAGGTTCACAGTTTACGAGACACACGTTGCTTATTTCTTCATTTCTATCTATTTTACTTTCTGTAAAGCTAACAAATTCATCAGAAGTGGTACTTCTGTCCATTTTACTTTCTGCAGTGGCAGTTCAAGTGGCTTATGATGAGTCACCCATTTATCGGTGTGGCATTACATTATTATATTTTGCAGCAAGCTGGTGATATGACAAGGACAGAGTTGGCAACGTGGTGCCTAGTCAACTATGTGGTAGATGAACATAGCGGTGAAGGACAACTTTAGAGATCTGGTGATGAGTTTAGTTGGTTAATCTCAAAATAGTCTGCCGGTTAGAGAACACATTTGGTGAACTGGAGATAACCTTGGTCTCAAAATTTCCTAGTTAAATCGGTTAAGTCCCAAACATCTCAAGAATGGGAGAATGCCTTAGTCGTGCATTCTATCAATTTTTTGGTGGTTAGAAGTTTCATTTGGAGGTCATGAGAAAACGGTTCAGTCGCCCATTAAATGATTTTTGTTGGCATATCGAATTTAGCTGTTCATGCCTACTAAATCCGATATTAATTATTTTTAGTTCTCGGCAGGGTTGTTATTTTTACAAATCTATTAGCTATACTGTATAAATGACTTACCAGAATGCCTATAGTCGGGAAGTGTGCAAATAGGTTTTAGTAATTTATGAGATCCAGTGACTATAATGATTATTTTCCTAAATATAACTATAGTCGGCTAATCTCTTGATTCGTTATACCCTCGCTTAGGCAGTCTCTAGACAAAATGCATATAGAAGAAAACATTAAGCGACTATGATATAACTATAGTCATGAGGTCTCCAAATGTAATAAAACATCTCAATTTTGCAATACTCGCAAAATCTCCTGAAAAGATGAAATTCAAGATTGATATTCAAAGAAACTGCAACTACGTTGGCATCACATGTAAGCTCTGAATCTTATCTTGATCCAACAGTTGTTGCAAGACCACAAGGAATCTATTTAGTGCTTGCGATCATGCGATAGTCATTCATCTTATTGACAGGTTAGCGCATGCATCCAGTCTCTAAGGTTTCTGCAGGACTGAGACTCTGTAGAGAATAAACGGTTGTCGTGTGTTCGCAAGGAATTTTTCCAGCCTTGCGATCTTGTGCTAGATGTTGATTTTACTTTATTACCAGGCATTTGAAAATGGTGGGTTTACTGCCAGGTGTGTATGAGTGTTCATTCCTGATTGCTTGTGTTATAAGATTACTTGATTGTTAATAATTTATCATTAAATTATATAATATTAATGTAATTTATTTTAATATTATATAATTTCAATATTATAACATCAATATTTTATGACATCAATATTAATAAAGCTCTATGAAATATTTTTGGGTCCTGGGTGATGTCATTAAAGGTTTACCGCCAATGCATCTTGATCAAACAGTTATCGTATGTTTGCAAGGAATCTTGTCAAGCCTTGCGAACATGCGACAACCGTTAGATTATGTTCTAAAGAAGATCGACGATCCAGTTTCAAATTTCAAGCAAGACTGCTGCAATATTGAAATTTCCCATTGACTGATGACAGTTCGACTTGTCAGAGAAGTAATGGCCAAATCATGTGGAGTAAATTGTTGAAAAGACTATCTTTGATTGCTAATATATTGAAGATTCACGCATTCTTAGAAACAGAAAGAGATAGAATTTGTAGGAGCTTGGGCGAGGAAATTTATAGAGGTGGTTGTCATTTCCTAAGAAATTTCAAATAAAGGTTGGTGAATATCTTTGTGATTCTTATTCTTGTTAGTAGCAACATAATTTTGCCGTATTTCTTTTGCACAAATTATAAAGAATTTGCAAACCCTATAATGGTGCGAAGAAAATAGTTAACTGGTAAAGTCGATTACAGTGAGAGAGGGTTACATGAAGACCTGTTAGAACTATTAGATCAGTCGACAACTAACATAGTGAAAGCCAAGAAATTAACACCGAAAAACCCTAGGGTTAAGAGGTAAAAGCACAATAAGCTATCACCCTTTTACAAAGGAAGAAGCTAACAAAATCAAAGTTGTTCAACTTCAATAGAAAAAAAATGACATTTATGTTTGAAATTTGAAGATGATGTAAACTAATTAATAAAATGGATGAAGTTTATTATTAATATTTTTAATTATTTTTTAGAATAAGAATTGATATGTTTTTTTTAATTTTAAAGATGATTTTTCAGTTGCTGAAAAATGCTGAAAATTAGGGGTTTAGTTCCCACCAAGAAATTATATGTAATTAAACTTTTTTTCTCCTAATTTCAAAATATGTCATAGATTACATATATATCTAGTGCATAAAGAAAATAAAATAAAATTGTGACTTATATTTACCCTTTTATAACAATTTGAATTCCAACTCACTGAAATTGACAGTTTTCATCTCGCAACATATTTTTCATAACAAATCTATCCCAATTAAAAAAGAAATATATATTCTTGAAGAGGACTATCTCCTCTAGTGCACCATGTGTTTTTCAAATTTATTTAATATAATTTACTATTTTTTTCTCTCTCTGAATCAATATCTCATTGACTGTTAAATACCTACTTGTAATATTTTTTAATTCCAACAATCTATGTCCAATTAAAACACTATAAAATCTATATGAGGATATTCTTGACTCTGATCTCTACAAAAGGGTATTTTTTATTTTTAAAAAAATATCATTAAAATGATTAGTAGTTATTGAACACCAATTTTTTGAAATAATTTTATTTTTATGGTAATTGGACCCAAAGTGGTATAAAACATTATTTAATAGATATTTTCAATTGGAAAAGTTAAAGAACTTATCTAACTTAGCTAGAATGAATCTAGCTAGACCATATGTCTGACCAAAATTAATTTTTAGTTAGAAACACTAAAATTCAGTTGTGCTAATAAGTTAGCCTAAAAGGTGACACCTGATTGTGCTTTTACCCTATTAAGGTAGCAAACGACTTATATGACAGGGGAAATTACATAAGGGATGCCAAGATTGGCACAATTAATGCAAGTGGCACTTCTGATATCACTGGTCTAAGGTTGTTCAAAGTAGGGTTTAGCCAGGGAAATGCCCTCCCTCCTACTAGCAATGTATGGCAATTTGACTTGGGAAAGCTTGTGGTACCCAGTGTTTTTATGGATGTAGATTTGATGACCCAAATTGCAAAGAATTATGACCCTATTACTAGGGTAGTTAGGGATGTAAAGGAAACCTAATGATAAGCATCTTAGCTAAAGAAATCAGGAGGGTTTTTAGACTAAGTGAACCCTCAAATGACCTAGAAAGAATTGATTTTGAGGAATTAAAGAAAGTGTACAATGCTCAGAGAGATTACCTTAGGAGTGGCCCCTTGAAGGAGTTTTGTGACAAAATTGGGGGAATGATTACCATGGGACCAATTACACAGGAACCCTTTAAGGTAGAATATTTTAACTTGAGAGCAAGGGGTGCATATTGGTCACTATGTCAAATCTTTAGAGAAGATGTTGAAGAGAGAATGCCAGTACATTTAATGTACATGATGGTCCAAATTCTACACCCATACCTATCAATTACATTTGAATTTTCCCCTTTCATTTCTGATTTGATTCATAATGGATTGATAGGAATCCATAAGAGAAAAGTTGACAAGCCATTCTACTGGTACTCTTTCATCATGTATATGTTCTTGTTTAAAGGTGCAAGTTATTTTGAGAAGGAGATGGATTTGTTGAAATAGAACAATGGTGAGGATATGCCAGTCCAATTGTGGAACCTTAGGATGACATGGGATAGGGAGGATAATAGTTTCATCAATTTTGATAGATGTTTTGCAGCCAGGCTCAGGCTATTATTTTTCCATGAGAACCCAAGAATCCCAACGACCTTGGTTGAACTTGTTAGACCAAATGTTTTTGCCAAGCACTTCAAAATTATGCATAATTGGGGGGATTTCATTTTTTATCCCGTTTCTACTATAATTAGACTATATGGTTTTAGAGTGGCCCCATTCATATTGCCATATCAAGTACCCCTCAAATTGGTGTTGCATAATTCATAAGGCAATTGGAGGAAATTGAAAAGAACACTCTCACAGGTAAAGGCAAAGGAACTCTGTTCCCAAATGTTACAATAGCCCACAAGTTTATAATTACAAAGGATGGATTGCTTCATATGGATAAATTCCTAGCACCATATCACATGGCTACCTCAGTTGCTAGGACAACAGAGCCAGAGGGTTTCTACAATGAAATGTTCAAGAAGAAGGTCAGATGCTCACTCATAGATCATATTTTCAATTTCCCTGAGGATATCATCAGAAATATCCCTAATATACAAGAGCAAGAAATCAGAAAGGAAAAATGGTTGGTGTACAAGAAGACATTGGACTTTGTCCAACAGTTTGACAAGGGATATGATCCCCTAAAGAGAATCAATCCTATTGGAAAGAAGATAGACACTCTTATGGATTATTTTCAAGGTATTTTTCAAACCCTAAATGAGAAAAAGGTGAAATCCATGAAAGATAACCCAGAGAAGGCTCAGTCAATATTGAGCAAACCTACATTTACTAAAGTATTGCCCTAGGTAAATACATGGTAAAAAAGAAAACTGGTTATAATGTGGTGATACCAGGACCTGACAAGCAGAAAAAACCAAAAATAAAAGAGAATATCCCTTCCACATCAGAGAAAGTGGAAAAAAACAAGGAGGTTGTAGAGATTCCAGACTCACCTTAGGATCAACCAGCTGAAGATGTTCCTGATTCCCCATGTCCGTCAAAGAGACAAAAGATAAAAGAGAGGTCTGAACATGTTGAAGGGGATTACTCTCCATCCCAATCACCTCTCAACATCATGGATGATGAAGAGGTCATAGAGCATGTACAATAGTTGGGAGCTTTAGGTCAAATTTTTATGACCTATAAGGAGATAAATGAGGGGGTACCAAATCCACCAAAGGAACCTGAATTAGATTTAATAGTGGGAGAGATGGTAGGTACAGAGCTAGATCCAATAATAAAACAAGCATGTGATGAGTTCTTAGCTGATGATGCCTTTGTAAAGGCTAGGGCTTTCATGCAATTTCTATGGAAGTTAAACACAAGTCAGTTTCAAGAGACATGTTAGAAAAGGCATGAGGAGAATCCAAATAAGGATCTAAAGATCATAGAAAGTGAGGTAAGGAGGAAATGACTGAAAGGTTTGATATGATAACTCTGAAATAGGGGAGAGACTTGGTGAGAAATTTAGGAGTGCTTATCCTTGCAGAGTGGGATATAGCTGATGCGGTGGTCTTAGATGCAGTCAGGAAACAAACCACACCAATTCAAAAGACCAAGGAGGAGGTAGAAAAAGCTATTAAAGGGGTCACTTTTAGTGATGATCATCAAGCCTTGGTCATGTGGTCTTTGAAGAAAAATGAGAATAAAAAAGGAAAGCAGATTACCAAGGGTGATCTTACAGGTAGCCTTATAGTCAAAGGGTTACTTACACCTCTTTAGTTGAGGCATCAGGCATGGTAGTAGCAACAACCCAGCTCACAGAAAGGGTGGTGGAGAAAGAGGCCAAGGAAAAAGAGGAACTCACACCAAGGTTGGAAATGGTGTTGAAGGATTATGTAGAGTTAAAATAGGGGATATATGAAAAAGATATATTAATTGCAGACTTAAGGAAGAGGTTGGGTGAATAGGACCCAATTCAAGCATCAGGACAATTAAAAATTGCTTCTTTCCCTATTGGGCCTTCTTCAAGCCCTATCATTGAGTACCCCCTCTCCCCTCTTCCCCCTTCCATAGGTGATGAAGACATAGAGCAAAGAGAGAAGAAAAGATATGAAAGAAGAATAAAGGATATAGTTATACATTTTGTTGCAAATATAAAGCCCAAAGAAACTTACAGGATGGGTAAGAAATTGTCTGACATTTTGATTACTTTTAGGAAAGAAAAGGCCACTATCAACCCAATTTTGGATAGGTGGGTTGTTAGAGAAAATAAATTAAAGTCTTTCTTGTCTACCATTAAGAGTCAACATATTGTGGATGCACAACTGACACATACTTATGAATTTGTTAAGGACCTGATTGAATTTGAAACCAGAAGGGACAGTTTGAAAAGAAGGGTACAGATCTTAAGGGCAAGGTATTTCCAGGATAATTTTCAATTATTTCCTAGTTTTATCAAGGCAGGTGGAACTATAAAGGACATGGATCAATGGTTAGAACAAATTAATGGTCAGGTGTCATCTATAATTGATACTATTTTGAATACATAACATAATGCCCCTTTTGTACAATTTATTGAAATATTGCAGGATGTCAGAATGCATTTCACTAATGTAAGGAATGAAGTACACCAAGTAGTTGTGGAGTGGGACAAAGTACTACCTAAAAGGGATGAAGTTGTGGCCTTTCAATGGCCAAGTGAAGATATTTATGCATCTTGGGAAACAACATATCCTTCAGAGATTACCAAAGAAGAAGAAACATCCACTAAGGAAGCAACAAATGGCAGTGCTCAAACTCCTTAAAAGTAAGCAAACAATGCAGAAGACTTTAAACAATTAAAGCAAGCACAAAGGTTACACCTGGTAGAAGTTGGACTATCCTTGGGAATTGTTGCAAATTTTGACGCTCATATCTAGAAACCATTTTGTAAAATTGTAACAAGAAGGTGTTATATTTACCTTCTTTGTCTTATGTGGTGGACACTTTTTGTCTTTTCTAAGAAAGATGCCAAGCTTGTATGCAATCCTTATTTGTATAAAAGGATTACCATGATCATTTTGTAAGGACCGAAACTTGGACATTCTTACTTACAAGTTTTAAGTCTAGTATACTATAGACCGTATTAGACAAATTTTTGTAAAGAGAAATATTGCTGGTTCAAGTTAAATATCCAGACAGCTTGCATTTTAAAGCATTTTCTATACATGATATTGATATAGCATTTGAATAAAATCCAAAGTTTATATCTCTCGTTTGTGTCTTTGTCTTTGAGTTATGAATTGATAAAATTCATTGCATGGATTATTTTTGTGTGTGTGTGTTTATATTCTTTAGCTCTGATCTAGGATCAGATTAAATAAGTTTTAGATATGACATTAATTCTTTACAGTTTTACATAAGGATATGAGTAAGTAGTATGAATTTGGGATTCCTTTGATAAAATCCACCATAGGATGATAGCATTTTCAAAGGATAAGGTCACTAAAGCTCAATATATTTCTTTATGTATCACATTTTTGCAATGAAAGTGTTACATAATGGATGAAACACTGGCCAGCAGTGGAGCTATTTTATAGAGATGAGTGTTTGAAAAAGGTTCTATTTGTTTTTGTAACATTTTGATATAAATCTGTCAAAATTCTTTAAGTACAATGATTTGCAAAGTAGTATTCCACCTAATGATAATGGAGAATCAATGAATGAATGGTCATCATTTAGTATTTTCTTATCATTTATTTGTTGTTATTAAATCCAGTCTATTATTGTTGAAGTAAGGTTTGTTGTTACTAGATTAGGAGTACCCTCAGTTTTGCAAAGCCAGAAGAGCAGAGGGTAGTCTTGTTCCTATAGTTGGTCCAATCATCATAGAATTAAAAATTTGGATCTAACCCATCCTAAAACCCTTTGAATGCATTTGTTGCTTATGAAAGCATAAAATCCAGTTTGAGCAACCAACAAATCCAATGCACGAAAACCTTGTACTGAATACCAATATTTGATTTTGTATACCAATATAATATCGATGTTGTCTAATGTGAAATTTGGCATTCTTAATTTCTGTGATATATGGTACACTTATTAATTTAGTAACTTAATTATAAGATTTAAAATTAATTAGAAATTCTCAATTTTAATTTAATTTAAATATAGATATAGAATGTATTTTATCAAATAATCATTAACATGTTGCATCATTGTTCAACTTTTTATTATTGCCAATATTATAGTACAATGCTTTTTATTTGACATATCAGATTTAGAATTTAATTACCTCAAAATCGGTAATGAAATAGTATCGGATTTAGTAATTAGTACCTTCAAAACCTGCTTTCATTTACTAGTGAAGAAGGAAAACACCTTAAACACACAAAGTCAAAATTGCAATTAAGATAATACTCTTTAGTTGCTAAATCTCTAGATTACGAAGAATGGGTAACCTCAACGAAAATTAGATAAGTGAACAAAGACGCTTAATATTTTGCTAAATAATAAATCTTTCAGCAACAACGAAATAGACTATAGTCGCTGAGTCTCAACATACACTACATCAAAATGTTTACAAAATTGCTGCGATTAAAAGAATACTTTGTAGTTGCTAAATCTCCAAATAACCAAGATCATGTGATGTCCATGAAATTTAACAAAGTTTTGGCGATTAAGAGAGTCGTAGTTGCTAAGTCTCTCAGTGAAAATTAAAAATAAAGATACTTAAGGAAGACCGTTACATTAAGATCTAATAATAGTCGAGCGTCTCAGAATCAAGATCTAACGATAGTCGCTAAATCATTAGAAAAATTCATAAGAAACTAAAATATACAACACCTCTATTTTCTTCCCACAATCACTGACTCTCAAGATAAGTTTTAAAAGATTATATCATTTAGCATATGACAAGCTTTCTTTACTCACTTAATCTCTGGAAATTATTAAAAGAGGACAAGTATTTTAGTGCTTGCAAGAAGCTATGTAGTCGCTGAGTCGCTAGAAATTAAAATTAGCTTACCTATCACTTTCTTCACTCTTGGGTAGTAAATTGAGTTTTGAGCATGCCAAGTAATGATGGAAATGACTTGAATTACAGATATACAGTAATAAATGGTCTAATGCATTCAATTCTTCAGAATAAATATAGCTAGCTGTTATTAATTCTAAATTTACCAAACATTGAAAGAGGCAGAGTGAGGAAATTATAAAATTCGGTGCTACTCATTCTAAATTTACCTTGCATTCAGAGAAGTAGAACAAGGAAATTGTTAAATTATCTAAGTTTGCAACGTTCTCAAAATTTAGCAGTTTAGAATTCCTAAAATTTTATTTAACACTTGATCAGTATCAGTCAGCCAACAATGAGTGGAGCTTCTACTAGTAAGGGAGCCAAGGATAAAGGGAAGTAGAGTTATTCAAATGAGTTAGATGAGTTCCTCAGTTTTCTCCCCGGGTCTACACAAAAAAAAAAGGTTAGTGATGACATTTTCATTGATGATCTAGCATTTTGTAGAGATGCAAAAACACATGATGTATCTGGAATGCATTTGTTTAGATATTTCTATAAAAATTCTCAAAGCCTAGTGCCCATATCAAACTCTTGGACCTCAGGATTGGCTAGGTTGATAGTACCAAATGTCTTTTTAGATATAGATTTGCTGATTGAATTAGTGAATAGATATGAACCTTTGTCAAAAACAATAAGGAAATATGACCACTCATCCCTAGTGACATTGGATAGAAATTCATTCATGCAAGCTTTTGGTATAAATATCCCGATGGCTACTGAGATCAATTTTCAGGCTCAAGCAAATAGATATGTTAGGGAGTCAACCCTATTTGCAAGAGACATTCAGCTTCATGTCCCTAGACCCAGCAAAAATTACATTGCCGCAACACCAGGGTCTACGCCATACTTCTATAAGGACTTGAATTTTTATATCAAGTATATTTCATATGGATTGTGCAGAGTGTTGGGGGTGGATGGTGGTCTAGAAAGAATTTCGTTTGATATTCTAATGATGGTATTGGATCTATAGAGTCCTCATGTAAATAGAGGTTATGACTATGTAGGATATGTAATAAGTAGGATGCATGAAGGTCTTGAGTCTATTCAAAAGAAGGATCCATCTCCTAGGTTTATGCATTACTCTTTGTTAATGCATCTTATTTTGTATCACAATTACAATATCATGCATTTAGAATACCTTTAGCCTAAGATGATGTGGAATGGTCAACCTAATCTAGTCCAGTTTTGGATAAAGACATGGAATTTTACTTCAAGTGGGTGTGATTTTTGTGCTTTTCACAATTGCATGGTACAACCAATCTTGTTGAGCTTAGGGTTAAATCTGTCCAAACTACCAGTTAAGGTTTTGCAATTATTAAGGCCTTGTCAATTTGTTGAGAAGTGGACTAGAAATCACAATTGGGGAGATTTTTATTATGAAATAAAATTTACAATAATCAGAGTGTATGGTTTCCCCTAGCCACCTCATCTTCTCCCATTTTATGTGCCACCAAGGATTGCAGTGCTAGAGTTCATTTGGCGACTCATGTTGACTGATAAGGAGCTCTTGAATCCACATAGAAAGGGTACTTTTACCCCTAGACGGTTCAAAGTTTCCAACTTCACAATTGGAAAGAATGGATTGAACAAAGTAAATGACTGGTTAGGCCACTTTAAGATGAATGTTGCATTCTGTAGATATGTAGATACAAAAGATTTTATTGTTAATGCAAGGAAATTTTATACTCTCACCATTCCAATTAGCAATAGACATAAGCAATGTCTTGAAGAGGATCTCATTAGGAATATCCTCAACGAAAATGAGATAGAAAGGACACAACAATTACAAGAATTATTGTCCTTAGAAAAACACTTGAAGAAAAGGGGAATTCTATTTGGAGGCTTTTTCCCCATATTTCCTTATTTGAAAAGGCTAGATCAGATGATGGAAAATTTAAATGCTCTGATCAACTCTTTGGAGGGATTAATTGATGATAAGGAGAGGGAAAATGAGAAGCATTCTTCTTCAGAATATGAAGAAGATAGTGATGATGGTTACTCAGTGCATAGCCTTCCTTCCATGGAACAACCATTTATTATTGAGCAAGAACCAGATGAAAATGTAGTTGTGAATTTGACAGAACTTCCAAATTCTGAGGATACCGATGACCCTCCTTTTAAAAGGCCAAAAATGCAAATAGAACAGCCTTCACAAGTATGCGCTACTGAAAATAGAAAAGATAGAGTTGGAACTCTAATTACTAGCACCAAGACCTATGACCACCAATTGAGGAAGAAGATCAGAGAGGAGAGGAAAAAACAAAAAAATGTAGTAGAGGCAATTGAGTTTCCTCTAGCTCTGTGCCAAGATGAAAGATTGCTTCATCAAGAAGATTTCTTAAAAGATGATGAATTCATAAAAACTGATGAATTAAAAAACTTCTTATTATGGCATAAGCAAAAACAAGTTGCTTCTACTATGCAGATAAAAAAAGAAGGCCAAGTGCCAAAAGAAGCCATTCAAGCTTTGAAGGATTATGATCCTGAATCAGAAATAATCACTCCTGAAGAAGCCAAGAGGTTAGTAAAGGAAAGCAAAATGTTACTTGTACCTAGTTGGGATCTTTCTTCTGCATTTATAATAGACCAAATAAGAAGGCAAACATAAATTAATTTGTCTTCAGAAACCCAAGTAGGGGATATAATCAAAGGATTTGGGTATAGCCCAAAAAATCAAGCATTGGCTATGTGGAGCCTATATCCCAAGGAACAAAAGCCCTCTCTCTTAAATGTGCAAGAGAATATGCACAGAGAAAAAATAATATGGTCAATACACAACACTAGTGACCTTGAGATTTCTCAAGTACTCACCCATTTTGCAAGACTAAATGAAGATAAATCAAAGAAGCTCTTAGATAGATATGAGAAACTGTTTAAAGATTACAGTGAAATTGTTAGAGATAGAGAGTTGCACATAATGAAAGAAAGGGCATTAGAGAAAATAGTGGAGGATTTGACTCAAAAAATAATATACATGCTTGTGATTGCCCCTCCACCCCCTGAACGGTGTAAGACATCAAAGACCCAAAGTGTAGGCGGAGAAGAAGAAGCTATAGTGAGAGAGAAAATCACTATCCAGAAGAATGAGGCTGTATGGTAAGGCCTGAATTAAATTTTGGTTCATAGAATAGAAGTTTTGAAGGAAAAAGAAAATATTGTTTACATTTCCTATAATAAATTACTTGGATTACAATTAGAGGTTAACAATTTTGTTACTATTTTGAATACCTATTTTGGAACTTGGTCAGAAAGGACCTCATTGTTTGAAAGACTAGTAGTAGTGCAACACTTGAGGACAAATATTCCACAGATAGTTTTACAAGTAAAGGAAGAGATTGATCTGATAGGAATAACTTTATCCCTTTTTAAGGGTAAAGAAAATCAAATTGAGGCGAGGGAAATAATGTTTAGGCCTAATTCCAACAGGTTTATCCCACATATAAAAGCAAAAGATGGAGCAGTAAAGGATTTCAATAGATGAAGATCAGATTTTGATTCTCTACTACCTAAGAAAGAGGTGTTTATTAATGATAGCAATCAATTAGATATGGATTGCTTCAATTCAACTCTTGATGAAGCTATTAAGGCTGAATTGGACTTCGTTAAGTTCATTACAAATGTCAAGCAAATTACAGATGGAAGATGGGAGAGACAAAAGGCACAATTATAGAGCATTCAATAATTTTAGTGGCCCACAGAGGAGAAAGTAGCTGCATGGGATGCCCTTACAAAGCCCAAGAAGAAAAGACCTCTAGCAGTTGACCTCAACATTCTTGATGAAGAATAAAGAACTCACCTGGAAATCTGACACCTAACCTATGAGCACAAGGATGATAACTATTTATTAAGATTGGTGTAGGTTAATCTGAAATGGCAGTCACCATATCTCATAATAACTCAATGAAGTTATCAAGAAAATCTCTAGACAAAGGTGTCAGTTATCAATTAAGGAAGATCAGATGAGTCCAAGAGTTTTTTGTCTTTCCATCACCTGAAAGCCTTAATTGTTTTTTGATTTTTCTTGTTTTTATGTTTAGGCCTAAAAAAATTTGAAGCTTCTTGCATTCCTATTCTACAAAGTTTCCAAGATTTTTTAACTATATATTTTTGAATTGTAATCTCTTCTTGAGAAAGGTTGAATGTTGAATATAATTTATGTAGAACACATTTCTTATCTCTCTCTAACAATCTGAACTTAAAATTTTGTATGTATACAAACAAACTTATTTTCAATAAAATACATTACAGTTTCTCTCTTATTTTGTTAATTTGTCTTTACTTTTATATTATACTCTTCTATGGTTATATGTTATACTCTTATATGTTTCAATTCAAACTACAAGTAATCTACAAGGCATTTTACAGTATATGTTTTGATTTCTTCCTGTGGATTTACATACAATAACAATCTGCCCAATGGAATAGGCACTGATTTGATGTGTGTTATGTAGTCATCTTTCAGTCATCAAACACAAAGTATATCACTCAAACACCTTTATTTACTTAGTTTATGCATATATTAGAAAGGACTATATTTGAGCAAGTATAGTTCATATTGCTGATGCTTTTAAAAGGGAATCAAAAGGTTAGCCTTCCTTGAGTTAAACTTAGAAAAAGAAATAGGATGAATATCCTTATATTACTCTTATATGTTAAAACTTTTGTAGTCTCGCTTATAATACTCTGTATTAGGATATTGCCAGCTGTTTCTAGAGAAATTTTTTATTGAAATAATTTTCAATTCTGTAACATAGCAGTGAAGACCCTCATCCACCATTTCAAAGTTTAGAAGTCCCTATTAACTAACTCCTATAATTATCATAAATATCATTATATTTTGCATGTGTCTATTATCATTTCTTTTATGGAATATTCACTCCTAATTGCAACATTGTGTTTCTTTGGTGTTTGCTTTCTTTACAGGTAAATGAATGCGGGTTTCGAAGCCATTACCAACTAAATCCAATACTATTTCTATATGAGCACAGTGATGCTAACTATTTATGAAGAATGGTTTAGTTATCAATTAACAAACATCAGATGAGTCCAAAATTTATTTACATTTCCATCGTCTGAAAGCCTCAATTGTTTTTTTAGTTTTCTTTTTTTAGGTTTTGGGTTAAAAATATTCGACGCTTGTTGCATTATTATTCTAATTAGGATTCCAAGATGTTTTAACTATATATATTTGAATTGTAATCTCTTATTGAGAAAGGTTGAATGTTGAATATGATTTGTGCAGAACAAATTTCTTATCTCTGTCTAAGAATCTGAACTTTAAATTGTGTATGTATAGAAACAACCTTAATTTCAATAAAATGCATTACAGTTTCTGTCTTATTTTGAACTATTTTGTCTTTACTTTTATATTATACTCTTCTATGGTTTTATGTTATACTCTTCTATGCTTCTATTCAAATTGCAAGTAATCTACAAGGCATTTAATAGTATATGTTTTAATTTCTTCATGTGCATTTTCATACAATAACCATCTGCCCAATAAATAAAACCATTGTACTATAATATTTGCAATCATATTAAGTTCAACAATAATGAAACATGTTAATCATTATTCATTCAAATAAATTGTATATTAATATTTACATTCAAACAAAATTGAAAACTTTTAATTATTTTCAAAACTTATAATTAAATTGATAAATTATTAATTGTACGATATATCACATCAATTAACAGTGTCAGATTTCATATTAGACGACATTGATATTATACATAAAATTAACTGAGACTAGTCAGAACAATTAAAACACATCCGTCACAAATCTAAGATAGATTTTATTAATTAATACTTTCCAAATTGTATAAAAAGTCAAATATTTGTTTTGAATGCAACATTTTGCATCATCAAATTTATATGCCAATCACTACTAAATCTGACATTGACAAGTTATAATAAACAACAAAAGGTAGCCCTAAAGTTATGATAACAACAAAATACACCATAGGATCAACATGTAAATTATTCATTGTACTCGTTGGTTATCATAAAAAGTACAACAAAAAAGCAAAAAGCATACACATTCCTTTTTGAATTTATTGACATTTAATATCAATCAATAACCGCAAATAAAATATTACGATTAATATAATTGTATACATTAAAAAAATATACATCTGGATTGATCTGAAGACACGTTCCACTATGAAGCATTTGCAAGCATACTCTCACTTTATGAATCCTGTAGTCGGGAAGTGTGCAAATAGGTTTTAGTAATTTATGAGATCTAGTGACTATAATGATTATTTTCCTAAATATAACTATAGTCGGCTAATCTCTTGATTTGTTATACCCTCACTTGGGAAGTCTCTAGAAAAAATGGATATATAAGAAAAAAATAAGCGACTATGATATAATTATAGTCGTGAAGTCTCCAAATGTAATAAAACATCTCAATTTTGCAAAACTCACAAAATCTCCTGAAAAGATGAAATTCAAGATTGACATTCAGAGAAACTGCGACTACGTTTGCATCACATGTAAGCTCTGAATCTTATTTTGATCCAACGGTTGTCGCAAGACCACAAGGAATCTATTTAGCCCTTGCGATCATGCAAAAACTATTGATCTTGTCTTTTAGCTTTGAATAATTACTTTTTCAATATGTATGGCGATATTTGTTATGTTTAAATATAAAATACTTTTGGATATTGACATAAATAGCAGCTCGATGATTCAGAGTGACTATTTATTGCTTCTCAATTAATACCCATCCTTGCTATTTTTGCAATTTTTCCTTGTATAGCTGAGAGTTGTTGAATATGCATTAAATTGCATTTAATGTTAAATGGTTTGGTTGGTAATAGTTTTTCCTTTTCCTCTTCAACATGACTGCCTTATTTGACTACCATCATAGCCTATATAAGAACTATTCTACTAATAATTTACTGAACCAACAACATATTTTATAGAAGCGTTTATATACATTTTAATATATACATTCTCCCGAGCATCAAGACATTTCAAGTTCATCATTATGAAGGCATTGTTAACACAGGTTCTTTTAAGTTCTTTTTTTATAGTTGTGCATTTTCTTGAATTCTTATATTCTATCAATTTACATTTTTTAAGTTTGCATATATTTGCCTTAAACTTTCACATTTTGTTACAGTTTAGATATTATTTTACAAAATGACAATTTTAAAAATAAACACTAAATAAGTAATTTATATGATTTCAACATTGCACAATGTATTTGTGTCACAAAATGACCTGTACATATTTATTTAAGAATTCATAACTGAGAAATATAGTGTAAATGTTTACGATATAGTTTTGATTACTGACATCAGACTATCTGCCATTCAATAGGTACCAAAAATGGCCTTACTAACAACAGGAGCAATTAATCAAATAATGGATGGTATTTCCATCAAAGAAGCATGTTTTGAAATTCTATGATTACATTCTATTGAACAACAACATACTACAAGTACAAAATATTGTCTGGAACTTTCCAATGGTGTACATACACACTTTTCCCTTTTGCCGGAATAATTTAACACACTAGTGGAGAAGGCTTTAGTTAAAGGTTCCATTGTTTGCCTCAAAGAATATTCTTGCAAGAAACTCCACAATTACATGTATGTCAATTACCTTACTATATTTTATTGTACTTATGAAAATTCCATCATAAAAAATTATTAAATATGTATTTTCTTTCTACTTGCAGGGCTTCATAATTGATAATTTGCATATAATGTCAAATAATGGAGATATTATTGGATCTCCAGTACCTATAGTACAAGGTACTAGATAGATAGCATCATCTAGCAGTCGTGGAGTTTTAGATGCTTCTTTATGTAACATAATTCCCATTAAACTCTTGAGCTCATACCATAAGTTATGGACTATTGAGGGTCATGCCTTACAAAAATCACCTATCCATTATTTCAAAAAAGTGTCTAAAGAGGGTAAAGTATTCGGATTATAGACAAACAAGGATCTGGTATACATATAACTTGTTTCAATGAATTGGTTGATAATTTATATGATATTATTCAATCAAATAATCTTTATTTGATTTCTAATGGCTCTGTAAAATTTGTAAATACAAAATTTAATAGTTCTACGAATCCATATGAAATAGTTCTTTAGACTTCTTCAACAATCATACCTTCCACATGTGTTCAATCTGCAATTCCCAAACATGATTACCATATCAAGAACATTGAATCTCTTGAAACATTTCCTATTAATTCACTAGTAGATGTGATTGGAATTGTTGTTTCTATCAATACCTCAAGTACCATAAGGAAGAAAAATGGTATGGAAATAAAAAATGTAATACACATATCAAAGATATCTCTGGCTACTCTATTGAAGTGACTCTGTGGGGACATCATTTTGAGAATGAAGTATAAAAAATTCTCAATTTGTTCAGCGAAAGTAAAACAATTGTTCTTTTAATTAAATATGGTCATTTTCTTTCATGGTATGGTAAGTCATTGGATACTATTTTTTCAACTAGTGTTCTTATCAACCCAAATTTAACTAAGGCTACCGCTCTATTGACATGGTGTACAAAAATAGGAAAAGATCAATCTTCTATTTCTCTAACTAAAGAGCCAACAATACTTGCTAGATTTACAAATCCACATACAATGTCTTCCATTTGTAAAAAGGCTTCCATTCCATGATTCTTGTTTGTGTAACAACACAAATATTTGATCTAAGTATCAAAACATCTTTTGCCGGCCAAGAAACTAAAAACATAATTGCTTTGGCTTTGAAGCTTGCTTAAGACAGTAGTTTACTTGTAATATTGAACGTATGTATTCACTTGTTTATGTATATATGTATATTCAACAATAAATTGTGTCATGTTAATGTTATGTTGTTTCACTTTTTGTGAAATATATAAATGTTTTTAGATGTTTTAAAAGTATATTGTACTTGTATACTGAATTTCTTTAAATATTTATATTATTTACTTTAATAAATTAGTATATGTTGACATTTTACATTATTATTCTATCTTGTCTAATAATTTGACATTTACTTTATATGAATACATAATGGATAGATCTTATAAAGAATCAAAATTTCCAAATTTACCATGATTCCTTTTACATTACATTTTCATATCTCAATATTGTTTTGAAATTTACGGTTTTCAATTATTACAGATATAAAACATAATTATATATGCATTTCATAGATCTTATAAAGAACCAATATTTCCAAATTTACAATGATTCTTTTTAGATTACATTTCCCTATCTCAATATTGTTTTTAAATTTATGATTTTCAATTATTACAGATATAAAACACAATTATATATGCAGTCATGGATAATGCAAATAATGAAAGAGAAGCTAAGTGCAATCACAAAAATCAGATGCAAAGAGCTAGATATGATGCCAAAAAAATAGTTATTAACAAAAGAAGATGAGAAACCTCTCAAAATATTGAACTTGCAATTTCTGCATCAGATGTACTTTGTTTGAACACATCACCTCAATTAAAACCAGTTGAACTTGAAAATTCATATCCTCTACCAAATTCTATTATTCAAAATCCTTCCTTGCTAGAGCTTCAAATACCTGATTGTATTCAAGATCATACAACATCCATGAATACAACTGACCATATTGTTAGTTCACCTTTCTCTGAAAATTATTACAATGCCAGAAAATAATTCCGTACAAAGATAGATAGTATTTCAAACTCTAGAAAGTGTTCTATTTGTATGGAAAGATATCCTGGAATTAAAATATGCATGTCAGCTGAAATTTTAATATGCTACAGATGCAATTCTAAAAAAGATGGCCATCGGTTCTCAAAGTGGAACAATATAGATCCAGGTGAACAACCATTGTGTTTGAAAATATTAACATAAATTGAATAGATGTTGATAGCAAAAATAAGTCCTATTTTGCAAGTTACATATGCAAAAGGTGGTCAACTCAAACATAGTGGTCATACTATTTGTTTTCCTCAAAATATTTCTAGTATCACAACATTGTTTCCAAGATGAATAGATGCATTGGATATAATCATTGTTAACAAAGAGAGTATAGGAAGTCAAAAATATAGTTTTTATGTTAGCAGATCCCATGTTTATGAAGCATTGAAATATAAAACATTGAATGACTCATACTATAGGGATGTACAAATAGATGAAAATGCATTAGCTTCATTTCCTTTACAATCTATTGATACTTCAAACCTAATTTTTAATGTAGTGGAAAATAGTCATCCTATTGAAGATAACTCATCCATGTTAGATGAGATAGAAGAAAATGCGTTTGATGATAGTCTAGAATTTAACGGCTCATTTGTTTGTAATCTACTTGCTCCACGTAGAGAAACATAAGAAATATGTTCTTTGTTGCATTTAGGTGAAGGTTGAACAACATAATCTATTGCATGGCCTCCTATCACACCTTCTCCTATAAATGAATACACAACTGAAGGTTTATTTGTAATGACATTTCCAATTTTGTTTCCCAATGGAGTGGCCACATTCAAACAACCACGTATCAAAGAAGTCAAACTCCATGACTATGCTCTTCACCTTCTATGGTACTATGATAATAGATTTGGGTAGCATTCCAGATTCCGGTACTTTATATTGAATATTATCATGTGTCTTTGAAGCCAGGCCACAACATCTATGTTTATTCACAAACAATTGGATGGATCTTTACCTGTAACAATTGTAGATCTTCATCAAAAGTTACGAGATGTACCTTATGATAAATTGACAGATCAACTAATGAGATTTGGGTCTTCTATACGTGGAACTAGATCTTTTTGGAATCAACAAAGAGAAGAACTAATAGACATGGTTATTCAAATTGGTTGTCCTACACTTTTCTTTACCCTAAGTGTTGCAGATACGAAATGACTTGATTTACACAATATCATGCCATCCAACACACCAAAAAATCCATGTATGGCTACAAGATGGTGAATATAAAATATTATTCAAAATCCTTATCTGAGAGCTATATATATGCATCATAGATTCACTACATTTCGAGAGGAAGTCTTGGAGAAACTACTTGGGGCAATTGACTATTGGTATAGGTGAATAATCTATTTAAAATGTTATTAATTCCTATGCAATTTTATATTTATTTATTGAATTAAATTTATATTAGGTCTAAATGGAAAAATAGTGGTTCTCCACATATTCATGGGTTTATCTGGTTGCCAAATGCACCAGATCTTAAAAATTTAAAATGGAATAACGATCTATCATTGCAAAAAGCTTTAGATTACATAGACCAATATGTATGTGCATGGAATCCACAAAGCATACAACAAATAAATCAAGGGATCTTTTCCAAATCTCTTCAAGATCCTTGTCAGATGACTACACAAATGATATATGCAACAGATGTGGCTTCTGATTACTGTGATTTGGTTAATCATGTTCAACGTCACATAAAATGTTCTCTGCAAACATGTTTAAGAAGGAAAGGTGATGCTATTTCATAACATTATAAAGCTCCATGGGTCACAGAAGAAAAATATACATTAAATTTTACAGATAAAGCCAAACCTAAACATACAACAACATGAAATGATGATCGAATCAACTTACATAACATTCAAATGATTTCCATTTGGAGAGGTAATATAGATTATCAACCTATTCTTTCAATTGATGCAGTTATCAAGTACATAGAAAAATGCAGCCAAAGCAGAACAAAAATCAGAAACATATCATGCAATGTTAAGTATAATATCTTCAATTTTGAATGGTACAATACCTACACCAGATGCACTTCAGAGAATGCTTCTTAAAAACCTTCTTGACCATGATATAGGTGCCCAGGAAACCTGCCATCTTCTACAAAAGCTTCCCTTATCCTTGTGTAGTAGACAATTTGTATCATCGAATGTGAACCAAAAAAGTCTTCAATGTCTACCTATATTAGACATGCCAACAAGCTTATGCCATAACCAAATTGATAATTATATGGCACATCCACCAAATTTAGAAATGTTTTGTCTTATTGACATAACCCAAAGATGGACATTTAGAGCTAAACAAATGTAGGACAAATGGAAAGAAAGAAGATCACCTTGTATAGCTAGAGTCTCCCCTAGATTTATCAGTATTCCTTCCAGAGAGGAGATTTCTTATCCAAATTTTTGCTAGAGTGAACTTTTATTATACAAACCATTCCACAATATTGAAGTAGAATTTGTAGCATCAGATGAAGGAATAATAGACCAATGGGAATCTTTTTCGAGATCATATGAAGCATGGCATGTACATAGAACACATTCAAATACAGAAGAAGAAGATGATCCTACAAGCCCTACAACAAATCCAGATACAATGCAAGATAGTATACCAAATGAATGGAAACTTTTATCTCGTTTATATCCAGGCATGCCTATACATTTAAATGATTTAGATATGCTTGGATATCGAGATTTTGATTTAGGAAATAATTGGTTGCAAAATAATATTACTCCTTTACAAAAAGCTACAGCTACAAATTTCATTCAATCAAATCAATAAATCTTTCAACAGAATCCAGTTATATGCATCGACAATCTTATTATAAATTGTGTCCAGCAACAAAAAGCATATGATATGATTATATCACATAGCCATACAAGTTCTGTACAACAACCATTACAACTAATTGTACAAGGCACTATTGCCACTGGAAAATCTCATCTGATTGCTCAAATCAAAGCTAGTCTCACTCAATCAACGCCCAATGGGTAGTCACCTATTCTACTTCTTGCACCAACAGGATTTGAAACATTTAACATCAAGGCATCTACAATTCATTCAACTCTATGAATTCCTATCAAAGAGATGGTACAATTACAAGGTCAACAACTGGAAAAGTTATAGGAAAATATGTATTATGTTCAGTATATTATTATAGATGAAATGAGTTTTATTGGTCCTAAATAATTTGGAAGAATTGATATGAGATTGAGAGAAGCATTTCAAAATAGAAACCATATTCCTTTTGAAGGTCATTCAATGATTCTCTTTGGTGATTTGGGTTAGCTTCCTCTAGTTAAAGATATTCCAATGTATGCTTCAAATTCATATGGTGGACAATTATGGAAATCATTTAGAAAAGTAATCACTTTAGAGGCTAACTTTCATCAAATTGGTAACAAAGATGTTCATGTACAATTCCATTGTCTTCTTACAAATCTAATAAATGCAGAACCAACAATTATAGATTGGAATCTACTCATGTCATAGACAAGTACTACTCTCAGTAAAGAGGAACAAGAATATTTCCATTCTAAAGTACACCTTTTCACAACTAATGAAATGGTAGCTCTTCATAATAAGCATATGTTATTATCTCTACATCAACCTGTGGCTCTTTCAATAGCAGAACAACAAAAATATTTTGAGAGCTCGAATGTAGATGAAAAATAATTTCAATCTCACATTCTTTTATGTATAGGGAAACAAGTTATGCTATGCACAAATTTATGTGTCCAGATAGGGCTAGTTAATGGTGCTATAGGAGAAATCAAAGCTATTGTATATAATGATGGTGAAAAGCCTCCTCAACTGCCGTTGATAGTTTTGGTTCAATTTATTAACTACATTGGTCCAGCTTGGGATGATACTAATCCAAAAAATATTCCTATCACACCAATTAAAAGGGGTTGCCAATACCTCTTCGAATGTCATGGGCTTTAACAATACAAAAAACATAGGGTTTGTTTCTTGTAAAAGAAACAATTGACATTGGAAGCATAGAACGCCAAGGATTAACCTTTACAACTCTTTCAAGAGTTCATGAACTTTTAGGACTTCATATTCATCCAACTTTCAGTTTTGAAATATATTCATGCATGCAACAAAATCCAAATGTTACAAGATGAAAAGAAGAAGAAAGATGCTTAAATGCATTAATAGAATGTTAACACATTTTAGTATCATTATTGTATATTCTTCATTGGAATAAAAAATATGTATACATGATTCTCATATTATGAACTCTGAAGTTGCAAAACATACAGTCCTTTTAAAATAGGTATAAACTTAATAGCAAAAACCATATCATGGGAAACTATACTATTTTTTGAGACTCAGCAACTATAGTCTATTTTCTTGTCACTGAAAGATTTATCATATATTGATTTCATTCAAACGGGAATACAATAGAAATTATTGTTATCAAAATCCTAATAATTATGTTTACCCTTTGAAATAGCTATAGTATACTTTATTGACATGTCAAGCATATTTTATTGAAATTTCAAGCATTTAGTCGAATGTCTTTAACTCTACGAAGATGATCTAAATCACCAAACAGAATCATTGAACGACCAATTCTCTCAATCTCTTATCAATTCTTTTAAATAATATAGGATCAATCAAACAAAAAAATAATCAACTTCAAAATAGAGATGACAATATTACCATACCAAAGGTGTAATACCTCTCCTATGGTGATACTTAGACTTTTCTGATTTGGACATTTTATTATTATTATGGTCAAGACTATACATTTACATTTATGTTTTGTGGATGATGACATGATGAATATGCTCATTTATGGTTAGTAATTACATGTCTACGAGATTAGAAAATTATCTATTTTTATATGGATCTAACCCAATTATTTGAATCTAACCACTATCATGATGTTTTATGTTTCATGGATGTGTCTGATGTGTTTTTCATGACTCCAGGATGAAGTCGTAGTTACTCACTTAGTTGAGGTCCACACGATGTATCGATCCTGGTCATCTACTTGCATATATCTGATTTGTATCTCCATATGTATATATATGTATCTCTTCTTGGTGATGCAGGATTGCAGGTACCAGGTGTCGTCTCCACCTGGCTTCACAGGTCTGAGTGATCCCTCAAAATCCTCGATCATTGTTGTTGTTATGGAGGTATCACCAGGTCCACAGGAAGAAACTTCACCTTTGATCCTTTTATCCTTAGGTGGGAAGTGTCGAGTCAGTCCCTTGTGTAAATGTCTTATGTGGTTTTGTAGTTGATGGAATTGTGGATCTTGTAGCTAGTTCTTGCCTTCGTGATATGTTCAATTCTGTTAGTAGATCATGGATGTAGATTATTGTTCATTTGAGGGTATGATTTAGTAGTGTATCTCATTAGGAGCGATTTTGAGTGCAATTAAATCATGTGGTTTTAATACCCACGATAAGGATTAATTTTATGGTATTTTAATGTCTAAGGAAATATTAATAATAAAAGGTTTTAAATAATAGTGGTAAAATTCTAACCTATATTAGTGGCTACTTAATATATGCATATATATTTTAGAATGGGGATTAAGGTATGAATAAACAATATAGTTTATAATAATGTTATTCTAATGTTTAACATTAATAATAATGTACCTTATTTATGGTATTATTTTATAATACTAATAACGACAAAGAGTCTATAGCAATAAAAAAATAATAATATGTTTTATAATAATAATATTATGCTTGTAATAATATTTATAATAATAATAATATATGTACACATAGGCATATGGGTGCACACATATGCATATGCATACATATATTTATATATAATTATTACCATGTAATCATTTATTATATTAATAAATAATTAGATCAATTAGCGGTATGGTAAATAGGATTATCCTATTACCATAGTTAAATAATTTAATAAATTGTTTTAAGATTATAATATTTATTTTAATATCCTTAAATTTAGGGACTTAGATTATAGTCTATTTATCCCTTTTCGGGAATGAGTTTTCAAAAAACCATCTCATTAACGGATGGATAGTTGAGATGGTTGCACCGGTTGGATTACCTGTGAAATCTCCTCCTCCATCCTATTTACAGAAAAGATTTCCTGTGTAAAGGGAGTTGGGAGAAGAGTTGATTGGGAGAAGAGGATTGTTATTGTTGTTGTAGGAAATTTATCCTGTGAGTTTGGCATTTGGATTGTTACGGGTAGAGGCTGGAAGATTGCAAGCAAAGGGATTCAAAGGAGTGTTGGAAACATTGGAGAGGGTTTGATCTTCCTTCTTCTCCAACTGGTCTTCGCAGGACTCCAGGTTGGAATCCATCCTGAGAAGTAGATTTGTTTTGTAGAATGAATGTAAAATCTAGATTTCTGGAAAAGTTTCTGTATATTGTGCTATGGTTGCAAAAAATATATATATATATATATATGCATTATTGTAGTATTATTATCTTTTGTATATGAATGATCTATTACTCGATGAGATTATGATTGTTTACCTTTTTGTTTAGAATCGAAAACTATATATGTATATATGTTTTATTTTCTATGTATTTGAAATGTGTTTGTGGAAAGTTATTTTACGAATGTTTGTATGTTCACTGTGGTGAAACCTCCCTGGGAGGGTAGAAGTGGTTTTGATCTGGTAGGGTAGTGTATTTTACTGTCACTGGATGTATTATGAATGCTTCCAGATTTTAGAACTTTTGTTGCAACCTTACTGTTTCATGTCTATTTATGTGCCACCTTTCTTTTCCCAGACCTAGAATATATTTGTTAGATGGATAGGGAGGATTGATGGGCCGTTTCTGAAGGGAAACTGGGATATCTCAAATGGGTCGTGCTCATATTAGGAAACCTTAGTCCCCATAACGCCTAGTTTTACCCGCAAGGCAAAGTTGACAGTCGTTCTCTGCAGTTCTAGTCGGTTCAGTGTGTCAACCGAGTTAGGTCAGTAATGTGTCAATCGAGTTAGGTCAGTAATGTGTCAACCGAGTTAGGTCGGTAATGTGTCAACCGAGTTAGGTCGGTAGTGTGTCAACCGAGCTAGGTCAGTAGTGTGTTAACCGAGCTAGGTCGGCAGTGTGCTAACCGAGTCAGGTCGGTTTAGTGTTAACCGGGCCAGGTCGGTAGTGTGTCAATCGAGCAATACTATGTCAACTGACCAGT
Source organism: Chamaecyparis obtusa (assembly GCA_027943335.1). Lineage (NCBI taxonomy): Eukaryota > Viridiplantae > Streptophyta > Pinopsida > Cupressales > Cupressaceae > Chamaecyparis > Chamaecyparis obtusa. The sequence goes on from BSBK01005856.1 coordinate 50,174, forward strand.
CCAGTATAAATAGAGGAAAATAGGATTCAGACTTTATACAATTATAACATTTAAGTATAATTTTATGTACTTTAATTTCTTATACTTTAAGTTATACTTGTATAAAGGGATTAGGTACCCTTTGAATCCATTGGAATAGGTTTCAGGTTCCTAGGAGTTAAGTTGTAACTTTTAAATTTTAGATTTTTAATTAAATCAGACTTAGTCAATTTTCAGGATTAGCCAGGTTTTAGGTTTAGAAAGAAATTTTGTATAAACCTGAAGATTGTTCATTCCTTGTTTAGTGGAGATTATTTTTAGTACATTTAGATGCCTTTATTGAGATAGAATGTTTGTAAGGAGCAGTTTAGGGTTTAGAGTCAAGACATTTTAAACATTCTTAAATGTACTTAATTTCTCTAAACATACATAACTATCCTATTATTTCCAATTCTTTGTAGCAGTTTTCAAATGTGTTTACAATGTGCTTCTACTATGTGTATGATGTAATTGTGATGTATGGGTTGAGGGTAGAAAACCTAACGACACCTAGTGAGTGGCTCTTAGTGCGGGGCCGGGGCCCTAAAGTGGCTAGAACCAGGATAACCGACTGAAGAGTTATTTAACAAGTGAAAATTTAATTAAACTGATGGGAATGGGTTAAAACATTAAAAAGATTAAATGTGCCTCGCCCATGCCATTAGTGCTAGTAAAGGCTATGGATGGGAGTGGGAGAAGGTACCTATGCGTAGGTATGATCAAATGGCACTTGTCTGTACGAAAGGCATTCGATCCTGCATGTGCCTACTTGGGGGCCGGGGCCTGAAGTGGCTAGTACCAGGACAACCCAAGGAGTGAGGGCTATGCGATGACACTCACTTAGGTTGTTGCTTAGAGTTTCTACCCAAGCCTTAGAACCTTTTGGGAAAGATCTATACTTTGACTTTCTTTTCATCTGCTATTTTGGGAAAGATTACCCAACCCTAGGTTTGGCCTAGCTATTCCTTCTTTGTGGACCTTGGTGTTTATCTCCTAGCACGGGGGAGTGGGCCTTATAGGTATCCATGTGGTTGGGTGGTAAACATTTTTATCAAGGTATCTTTTGCAGTTACAGTGCTTGAAGATTCATGCATGCTTATGTACCAGTTATGAAGAATGAAGGCCTTGTGATTATATTTCATGATGCAAAATTTTGTTACCTCTTATGAGGAGTTGAATGCAATGTAATCAATAATGTATTTCAAAATGATGTAATTGGAATGGGTAGACTTAGGAAGAAAGGAAAAGGGAAATGTGAACTCTATGTTTAAGATGTATGTTGGAAAAGAAAAGGATTTTTGTAACATTCCAAATTATGTAACATGCTTTCATTATTGTTGTTTAAGTGAAGCTATTGAAAAACCTAATGTAGTATATTTTTAATTTATCAAATGAGTTGGATAAATTTTATAAGTTACATTGTTCATAAAGGATACTTAGGAATATAGATGATTTTTAAATGGAAAGTAGAAATGAAAATATTTTGTATTTCTTAAAGATATGATGCAGTTTGCTTTGAGAATTAAATTTTGTTGCTAGTTCACTTAATGGATTTGAATGAATCATGCATTTAAATGAAAAGGGAACCTTGGGACGAATCTAAGTTTAAGTTTTGATTACATAATTCTTTTTAAAGTTCAAATTTTTTCATAAATTATTACTTAGGTTTTCTTTAACAAAGAGAATCTTTGTTCTCTTCCCCGGTTCCCTTGCGGGGCATGACAAGGAACACAAAATGCTCGATGTAGTCAAAGCAATGCAATAATATAGTCTAAAAAACTATCCAAAGACAACTCTGTAATTCATAATTGAATTGATAGAATTTCATTATTTTTCTCTCTGATTATCTCCATTAACTTAGTCAAAACTTTAACACCATTGTACAAAAAGATGTCCATTAACATTGAACAACAACCAAATAGTTTGTCTAACTTCATATTCTATATTCATATCAGACCTTGCTCAATCAAATCAACAATATAACAGACAAAATAAAAAATCACTGCAAGATGACGATATAAAATTTGTATCATCATAAACATTACATGAATAGGCAAGTTTCTAACATCATCTTCACCCAAATCATATGATGAAAATTTAAAGAAACCCAATGCCCTAAATCTACAAACTATCCAACCATAACCAATTTTCATATAATTTCATCAATCATACACAGAGTACCAAGTTTACCAAATAAATGTTGCAAAGAAGCATACCTAAAATACTGTATTTTGGCTTCATAAATCATCAACAATTCATCAAAGTCAATATTTTGCAAACCAATAAATGAGTCATTTAATGAAAGAACTTCTCTGATCTGATCATTTATAATACTTATAAGATCTTCTGATATATATCCCACACACATCTTCATACTGTATTATAGATCCTACCCACTTCTATAATGATATAATCATACATTAAAACATGTGGTCACTAACCATGACCTAAAGAATGGTACAAAAAAATAGTCATAACAATTCCTCAATCAGGTTTTCAAAACAATAGTTATAAGAAACCCTCGTACCCATATTTAAGATCATAACCATAACTACAGTCTGTTAAGCAATACCTCCTTCAAGTTTAGGGTTCATTATTTCTATCATTGAAAAATGTTAATTTAAAAGTTGTTTATTTTTTCTTGATAAGCACTTTCTTTACAATACATTACAACATTTTTTAACCCTCTGAGTTTACTATCTTATTTTTTCAAACTACCTCTAACTATTATAAATTTAGTCTATGAGATAAATGCAACATAACCAGAAAATAATTATTGCAAATGTAAAAATTCTTACAAACTAATATGATGATTTCTAGCATGCAAAGTAAATAAGGTACAAATACTAGATATACAACCTTCCATTTATTTAACATATGTAAATTATCATTGTCCAACTAGTCAGAAAAAAAATAAAAAATTGGAATTTGGGCATGGTTGAAAAAAATTCTTAATTTTTATGGCTTGCTGTTCGGTCAATTTGTTGAGATCAAATACATAGCTAAGTCTTATTTCAATGTTCACATACTTTGAAATATTGCTGTGTGAAAAATAACAATGTAGAAACAAAACATTGGTTAGATGAGAGACAACCTTGTACCAAAATGTGCAGTTTGAATCAACCAATAAACAATAACTTAATGACTGTATAACAAAACCCAATTTTTTTGCCAAGTAAAGGATTTGTCCAAAAAAATAGACTATATTTGATTTCATGCCCACAAAGATTCAACAACCTTAGCCATTATATTTTAATCTTCTCTGAATCTCTTCAAAATTGGGTCTGCTTCTTCTTTCATATTGGTTATTAACAATGTTGATGTTTTCAAGATATTGCTCATTGCTTGATACAAACTGCACATTTTCGTACAAGAGTATCTCTCATCTAACCAAACTTTGTTTTCTGCACTGATAACTTTCAGATAACAAATTTTCCTAATATACAAACCTTGAAATAGAACTTATCTATGTACTTGATCATAAAAAAATCACTCAATTGGAAGTCATATAAATTAATATATATTTCTCAACCATGCCCAAATTCCTATTTTTCATCAACACCCAATAATTCCACTTCCTATTGTTGCCCATTTCGGCCTAGCAACACCATATGTTCATGTTGGTCTTTTATAAATAGTGAAACAAATGAGATATGCCCTACATTCATGATTGTCGCAAGATCCTGATGAATACATGTTTGCTTTGTAGATTAACAACAACCGTCGGAGAAAAAGAAAATTGTTAGCCTTTTCCAAAAAAAAAATGACAACAGTCATAACAATTAAAGTACATCTGCGACAAATCTAAGAAAGATCTTGTTAATTAATACTCTTCCAAATTGTCTACAAAGTCAAATATTTGTATTCAATGCAAAGTTTTGGATCATCAGATTAATATGCGAGTGACTACTAAATTTGTTGAACAAGATCAATGTGAATTGAGATTCTTCGAAGCAACTGAAAAACTTAAGATCAACTTAAAAATTAATCTTTCATTTCGGTAATCAATATAAAATTAGACATATTTACCAATTTTTACTAAAATCAAAAGTTATTTTATACTATAATTAATTCATGTTATATTTTACCATTTTTTTACTATAATTTATTATTAATTATTCGTTATAAGATATATTTAACATCATTAATAATATATTTAATTATTATTAGGTAATATTATGCAATTTGTCAGAAGTGGTACTTCCATCCATTTTACTTTCTGCTGTGCTGATGAATTCATGAAAAGTGAGAGAAGTACGAGGCAGTGGAAGTTCGAGTGGCTTATGATGATTCACCCATTTACTGGTGTGGCATTACATTATTATATTTTGTAGGAAGTTGGTGAGATGACAAGGACAGAGTTGGCAATGTGGCACCTGGTTGCCTTTGCGCTAGATGAACATAGCACTGAATGACAACTTTAGAGATCTGGCGACAAGTTTAGTCGATGAATCTCTAAATAGTCTGCCGGTTAGAGAACACATTTGGAAAAATGGAGATAACCTTGGTCTCAAAATCTCCCAGTTAAATCGGTTAAGTCCCAAACATCTCGAGAATTGAAAAATTCTTAGTCGCACATTCTCCCAATACTTTGTTATATGGAACATTGAAATACTTTAAAGGTGCACCTTTTGGCTTTCACACATGACACTAGAGATATGCTTCACATCTAAAATACAATTTTTAAATCCATCTCAGCATTAAACACTTCATCAAGAGTAACATTCAAGCTATCGTTACACATCATTTATTTAACCCATTAGTGATTTAATTCAACTCGACGTAGTAGATAGATAATTATTGTAAGGGTGACTCTGTAGAAGTCCATCACATCGCTTTAATGAAATTCCTCAAAATATCATCTCCTGCAATTAATGTTATGAGTGCAAAGCACACTACAACACCACCATGTTCTTTTATAAAGTGTCAAATAATATTGACAATTAAAATACTTGCATAGAAATAGTTGATAGAACATCATAACAACATACGATAACAAGAAACCTGAAGAGAAGACAACAATAGGAGAGAAGACGAAGGGAAGTCACAACAATATTTGGTATTTAAACTAACTTACGATATTTACATTCATTTTTTACCATTCTTAATCTCCTTCATTTCTTGCATATTTTGTATATTTCAAAACCTAAAAATATAAAAGAAAGTTCATCCGCAAAAAAATTTAGAATAATATAGATAACTACAAATATGTTGAAATCGATTTGAACCAATATAATCTGAAGAAAATATCGTACAAGCTAAAAATTTATTGATTTCATAAATATTGGAATCTCACAATGATAGAATTTACTCAATAGTAAAACGATTTGATAAGTTGTCTTCAAAATTATGAAAAGGGTAAAATTAGGGTTATAAATTGAATGCTCTACCTTTCCCAAAATTATTAGTTTTTTTAACATATATAGAATACAAAATTATTTCTCTTATAAATTAGATATTACTTCTACAAAATTCTCTTCTTTCTACGACATCACAAAATGACCAAGAATCAGTTGGTTTTCATCTTCTTATTAATAATTTTTGAACTACATTGTAGAAATGTTGCAACAAAGAACACTTGTCATTAATGACTTCTTTCAACACATGGACATTCATAGAATACATGAAGAAGATATAATTTTAGGACTGCTAGTGCAAGGGTTGCTACAAGAAAAAAGACTAATAACATGTTGTCCAGTATCACAAAGAAATTGTTGCCACTTTTATAGAGATCCATATACTTTAGAATTGGAGTCTTGTGACACATACAATCCAACATAGGTTCATCATGTCCCAAGTGAAATATGGTTTCAACCAGCATCAATAGCATCTAAGATTGAATACTCTTCTTTGATAAATGGCATGGGTCAATTATGGATAGAGAAACTGCTTCGAACTCCACAAACCAATACAACTTCTTTACAGAACCTTTTCTATCATGGTCAAATGTATCAGTTTCATTTTGCATCAAGGTTAGACACATTGTGGAACAAATAGGTCATACAAAGATGGGGACCACAGGGCTGATACTTATGTATACCCATACGTGAACATATAAAAAAGATTGTAAGGGAACAAATACCTACATGGACCCAAACCACTTGTAAACTATACCCAACTATTAATGTTCATACATAGAACTAGGGTGTACTGCATCAAACATCCAAACATCTTTACTGGTTTGATGATTTGAATCCCATGAACGGTCAACCCACTTGTCCTAATGCAATGCTTTAAGATTGTAAGTTTTCTCAATTTACAAAATACTAGATATGTACTAGTGTATAAGGAGATCGATGGAGGTCTGCCTCCTTGAACAAATCCACCATATTTGTTTACAATCACAATGGTTACGATTTCAATTTTCTATACAAAATCTAAAACTTTTTTCATTTGTGCAAATACATTTCACTATTTTAAATGGAAAATAGCTATATCAAAATATATTAATGTTTTTCTCAATATTCTTAAATATCTTTTAATTTTAACATCTACAAACAAATGTCAACTTGATTTTTTTCTTTGATTTATATGTTTCAAATATGGTTAATATTTTAGTCAAATATGCTTAATATTTCAGTCAAATATGCTTAATATTTCAATCAAATATACTATAATTGTAGTCAATTTCTACATATATCCTTCCTCATATTTTTCTCTTGGGCTAATACTTTGAAGATGCAATTCATACTTTTTAAATAATTGAAAATATATTTTATTCAATTCAATAATGTATCGTATAATATTATTATTATAATAGCCAACATGAATTTTTTTAATTAGCATATTAAATACATAATAAATCTAAATAGATATATAATACATAATATTAAAAATATAATCCTAGGTGCCAAACTCATTTGGAGACTATACAAGGAATCAAATAGCAAATGGGCGACAATCCTTTTGCATAAATACATCCCAAATGCTGACCCCATCAATATTTTCAGATCATGGTCCCATTTTAGAGGATCTCGTATTTGGAATTTTATTAAAGAATCTAGAGGAGTTATTAATAACTTACTCACGTGGGATATAGGAAGAGGGGACAAGGCCCTTTTTTGGGATGATTCTTGGGGTGGGTTTACCCCCCTCACTAAGTTAGGTTTTACACAAGGATTCATTGATAAATGTAAAAACATTAAGGGCCCTTTCTAAAAGGATTATATCTCTCCTAAAGAGGATTTAGTATGGAAAATAGTAAATGATATTCCAATAGAGTATAAGGAGAGACAAAAACTCATAGAAATCCTCAAAGATAGAGTAATTACAATTAAAAATAGAGAAGATAAACTTATATGGGCCAGTTCAAATAATGGAATATATAATGTGAAGGATGGTTATAAAACAATTGTGCAGGAACATAACATGGATACCCTAGATATCCCACTAAACTTATGTTGGAACAAGGCATGCCTCCCTAAGGCAGAAATTTTCCTCTGGACAACAATGCAAAATAAAATTTTAATTGCAGATAGACTGAGGAAGCTAGGTTTTGAAGGTCCTTCAAGATGCCCATTATGTGAATGTCAAGACGAGGATGCCAATCACTTACTCATAAATTGTATATTTACTCAAAATTGTTGGAATTGGTTATGTAAGTGCCTAAATTGGCACTCAACTATGCCTTTTGATTTAGTGGATTGTCTTAAAGCGTGGCCCCCTCTAAATAAAGATAGCTTGTTCAAAGATATTTGGATAATCTCTCCCTCTATACTAGTGTGGGAAATTTGGAAAGAACGAAACAAAATAAAATTTACAAATCAAAAGCTTGAGTGGAGATCGATAACTAACAAAATATAAGTGTCAATTGTTGAAGTAACTAATAATAGACTTCGAGATAAGATTAGTCTTGAAAACACTTTTAAACAATGGGATAATAATATTAGAAATCTCTAGCCTAGACTGGCAATCCCACCATTATTTGGTAGAGGAGGAAACAAATCAAAGGCAGATAGAAGCACCTGTAAATGGTCACCTCCTAGAGTCAGATGGTATAAATTGAATTTTGATGGGGCTTCATGAGGAAACCTAGGTGTAGCAGGCATTGGTGGGATTATTCACAATTGGAATGGAGAAATCATCTCTAAATTTGCTAGACCCATCAAACCTACAACTAATAACATGGCAGAGTGTAAGACTGTCTTAGAAGGACTCAAATTATGTAAACAACTAGGCCTCTCTAAAATAGAAATTGAAGGAGACTCCCAAATAATAATTAATGCAGTCAGAACTAGAAAGACTCTAAATTGGAAACTTAACTCGAAAATAGAAGATATCATTGTAATCTTGGACACTATCCCCCAATTCAAAATTAAACACATTTATAGAGAAGGTAATACAGATGCGGATCAGCTTGCTAATCAGGGTGCAAATGGTGAAACTGTGTAGGCAAAAGCCTATTAAAATTAGATAATCTGCATTTTTCCTCCATAGCCTAATTAAATATAAAATTGACTTTAAAAATAAAAAATTTATTTTCAACATCAAGAACCTTACAAAAACATCTTGTATCATTAATTAAGATTAATAGCTAAATCTACAATTTGCAGTATTAAGAATCAAGGCCTATTTAAATCTTTAAACATTACATGCACCAAAACACTGGTACATAATTGTAAATTAAAATTCTGAAACTCAATCGGATTACAGGTATACAAGACACCAGTCATATTGTGGAAAACTCTTAAGTACACCACCTATTGCATTTAGGATCTCTTAATCGTAATAATTAGTTAAGATCTTATATACCACGTTAAGCTAGATCTCAATACATATAAAGGTATATTATCTTTTAATAATCTAGGCAGACTAGGCTCTAACTTTTGTATATGTTTCTCTTCGAATAGATATATCTGGGTAGGGGCCCGATAGAAGATATATTTTCACTATTAGATATGTGTATACAATTCACACTACTCCTTATATTTCTGAGAACACGACCTACTTTAAGTAGTCCCCTTCACTACTAGTCTATATTATGTATCTGCCACAAGATCCCATTTTTTTAGGAGCCCTGTGATACCAAGACTAAATGCTTGTATGGGGCACTGTACTCTTGAGCTTCATCTCACCCAAATATAGTAGCCTGGTCAATTTTAATCTTTAGCTTTAGGGTATCAAATGGTTAAATATAAAGGGAGGTAAGAATATAATTCGCTAATCCACTTAACTTATGTAGCCTAAAGCTTTCAAGGTCTTCCTCCTCACATAGTGACAAATGATTTCTGAATGTATCGTCCAACTATTCCTCTATATACTATGTATTTATTTGACATTAGCCTTTGTTACTAGCTATAGATCCCAGTGGGATCTCCATTCGTATAAGATAGATAAACCTATACACACAGTTAGATATATAACTTTTCCAAATATATATCAAAATCCATGCAAATTAGCGTAGAAGAATAAATCTAATCCCTACAGAGTAGTCTGTGGTAGAATGTAGATTTAATGATTTGTCCTTGAACTCTTATGTAATTATTAGATATCGCCATACACCTTCAATACTATGAGTCATTTGCCTGTTTCAGAATAAGTTATAAATAATAATTCACTTAATTAATTAATTATTTACATAAGCACTTATTTCATTCTTAATGCTCTCATAAAGGTGTGAACATTCTAGATTATCTAGAACAACCCTGTCTTTAAAGGAGTGATCTGTAATGATTAGAATAGAAGATCGTGCATGAGTTTTACAATCATGTAACAACACAAGTTTACAATGATGACAGTAGGCCATGAGGTATAGGTGTAAGTATCGTGACTATAAACATAGTTGCCTTAAGATTTACTTCTTAACAATCCCTTTGAATTTATCTCTCGAAACTTTAAACCTCCCTTAGAAATGGAATCTAAATTGATAACCTTTGCAACCAAAGGTAGTCGAGAAATGGCATTTAGAGGTTGCATCATGCCAAAAATATGGAATCAAATCCCAAATCCTCTGCCAAATTCAACAAGAAGGGCGATTGAGAGAGCTATGGGAGATCACCATTTTGATAATGAATTTACATTCAAGACCAATGGCATGGTCATTGGATAGTTCATAGATATCTCAGTCTTTGTAGGTAAGAGTAAAGATGCCATTATCCAAGTTGCTAGGTCCATCTTTAATGAAGATCTTCTTGAAGGTTTAGAAAATATGGTTTTTTGTATAGAAAACCAACTCACTATACCATTCCTGGAAATCACCATGAAAATAGAGGTGTACAAGCTAGAAGCAATCCCACAATCTCAACACATCCCTATGATGTCCTTCAAAGACAAAGAATGTTTTGACACCCACTGGCTTGAGATGCTTAGGAATTTAGATTTCCTCTACAACAAAATCCTTCCTGGTGAGATGGACTCAATCAGAGTACTTAACTACTAGAGAAATGAGGGCTTCAACATCCCAAGAGACCTAGATAGAGTAGATGCAGAAAATCTTCATGTTATGGCCCCTGAGATACTCAGATGCACATGCCATTCAAAAAAGATGGTAGTTGAAGAAAAATACATTGTAGTGATGAGGAAGGATGAGAATATCTGGAATTGTAAGATGATCCGGAAAGGGGAAAACATATGATTTGCAGTTTTAAATATCTTTTTGAGGATTTCAATTATATAACATAACTACAAACCATTTTACATATGACAATTGATAAATAGTACTATATAGGATTATATTACATAGACCAATAGGGTATAATGTAGATAATGCAAACTATAATTAGCAATAGTAATATGCTTGTACTTATTATCTTTTTAAATATAGTGTAAATATAAAACTGTATGTTTTATTAACGACTTAGATAGAATTCTTGTAATCTTCATAGATTATGGAAAATATTATTTCACTTATTCTCTTCACATATTATGTATAAATTAGATTTGAATTTTCATTATATGATTCTTTTATACCTTCGAGGGACCAAAATTAAGGTGTCCCCTAAACTCCATGATCAATACCCTAATGGTATACCAAATGTTCGGTGAAATTACAATCGAAGAATTAAGTAAAACCTCAATTATTTTAGAAAAACTCCTCGCATCCCCTTTAGTAGTTGAAGTAATTTTCTACGAATAGCCCTAGAAACCCAAACACCATGGCTATAGAAGATTATGCATTATAAATAGCCTCCCTGCCTATACCTAAGCCCCATAATACTGCTAACTTAGCACCTAAATCTCCCTCTATATTGCATGAAAGCATGGAAACCCCAATTATGCTTACTTGTAATAGGAGCCAAATGGCCTTTGATGGAAGGATTACGTCTAAACATGTTAAGAAGGTAATGATAAACAAGCATGCCCTCATCATCATAGCTACCCTCTACATCTTAGGACTTGAATTCCTTGATAATGTGGATAGATATAGAGTCCTATCCAACATCACATCCTTGTTTGTAGCAGTCTTATTCTTTTGGGGATGTCCAAAACAGGAGATTTGGAGACTATGTTACAAAATCTTCAAATGAATATATCTTGGCAATCTAGATAAAGCCCTCCACAATATTAGAGAGGACCTAGCTATTGTGAGACCTAAGTTATACGATTTGGTATCTATCAAAGGAAATATCCTTCCTTCTTTCCTCATCATAGCATCTGAGAACCTGGATGCTTTCAAGGATAGAGAAGCTATTGTTAAAAGAAATACTAACTTTTTGCTCCACTACTTCCATATTTGGAAGCCCATGAAGGCAGACTAGTTTTATGAGTATTGGCATCTTGATGAGGTTGGTATTGCATACATGGACTAATTTTTAGAATCAGAGTCAGATAACCTAGTCGAACTATGGTTAGAATAAGGGAAGCATCAAAAGAAAATAAAAATTTGAACCCTCGACTCAGAAAGATCAGACTCACAAATTAGGATCAACAAAGGTAGTCAAAAAATGGATTTACGTAAACCCCTTGCTTCTGGATTAATGTAGATATTAACCTTTAAGTTTTGATATATTTTAAGAGCTCGTTCTATCTAGGATATCCTTTTTTGATTAATGGCACTAGTAGCTTTTAACACTCAAGCTATATGTACTAAGGAGCATCTTAATGAAGAATGGTAATAAGGAATATAAAAACAACAATTGTCAATAACATTCAAATAGCACAATATGAAAAACTAGACAAATAAGAAAAAAACTTTGAAACAACATAACCAACATAGATTCTTCACATTCCGAGCAAGATTTTATACTTGGTTAATTTAAATAATATTATATCAGAAATTTTTGTTACTTCCAATTGATATCATGTTGTTTTCTGGTAAGATTAATTGATCCTAACAACTACTTGTTAGGACCGAATATGGCCTCACTAACTAAAGAAAGAACTAAGACTATGCTACAATTATAGACACCCCCAGTAGCAAATAAGCTCCTACCACTTACTAAAATCATAAGTAAAGTTTGGATCATTGAGTCAGCTTCTATACCAAAGACATAAGCTATCAACATTCATAACGGCACGCCGCATCTAATACAATTTTATAATGAGGTTCTTAGAAGCCACGACTCGATTGGATTCGATTAAAACTCCTTATATCATATTTCATCTTTCTTTTTGAGTGGAGATTTATTCTATACTTAGTAATCTCCTTCTACTAAGGACATACTTAAAGTCAGGGAACTGATTAGTGGCCCATCAAAATAGAAATCAAGATCTATGAATAAACCATTTCTAACTAGAATTAGAAGAATCTGGTTATTTGTGTATCTTAGTGTAACTTGTTGTGTTAACAGAAGTATTATAGCACTCTGGCAGTTTCATGTTTGAGTTTCGATGCTTGTTTACTTTGGCATTACTATGAATTGTGCTCTTGTCTCCCTTCAGAAAATGGCATCTCAATTTTGGACTAATAGAAACTCATAATGCTATTATGGATCTGATTTTGAGGAATTCTTGCATATTCAATTTGGGCTGCTACATAAGTTAAGTTAATTTGGGCTGCTATAGATGTTACATATTTTATTAATCAAGAGGTATTGCATCTCCAAGATTGCTCCCTCATGAAAAATGGATTGATTTTGGTCTCTATACCTAAGTGTAGATCTAGTTATCTATTGTAGTTCATCTATTTTTTATTCAACATATTTCTTAATGCCTAGCTTATGGTATTATGTAGCCCCTACGCATGCTCTCACTTCTAAGCTATTAGCTTTAGATTAAGAATCTAATTATATTTCTTATTTGTATTCCTTACTCCTTTGTCATAGCCATTATAGTAGATTGTACTTTAAGATTATGAATTAATAAATATTTCTTGATAATCAATACCAATAGATATGTTTGGATGTTTCTTATAACTAGATTGTGGCTATAAAAGATATGAATGAATGAAAACTAATATTCATAATCATTATGTATCTTTTAGCCATACTAAATTTTTTAGCATAATGGACAATTCTTTTAGCATCAAGAGGATTAGGTTAATTCCTATTGAGTAAAGGTTAAGGATTAACATTGGTTTTAAGCAAGATATACAAAGAAGTATACTTCTCATAAGAGCATGGTGGTAGTCCCTTTGATCTAGCCCAAGAATGTGGGCATCAAATACTACAACATATTTAGAACCAGGCAATACAAGTGCAAGTAAAGGTATCCACTTTTAAGATATCATTTGAATGCACATGTCATATTCTCTCCTATCAAAAATTTATAATCTTCAGAACAACAAAATTTTATTATGGTTACACTAACAAGGATCTTAGTCAAAGCTCAGATGTTTCAGGTTTAAAAATCATGAGACATTTTGAGGAGCCTTCGTTCAGGCGGGACAATCAGGATACAACCCCATATGATTGACATATAACCTTGTAAATTTTTGACTTTATTAGGTACTAAGCTATGTACGCTGATCTCAGAAGGAAGGCCTAATGGGGACTTAAAAACATTGCAGAATAGATTAGTTTTGAGAAAACATATGCGTAGCTTGTAATAATTATGAATTTGGTCATGGAGGGTATGCCCTCCTAAAACTTCTTATGTAGCAAATCTGGACTACAGTCCCAGGCGAGGCTGGAGGTTTTCTCAACCCCGTTGTTTCCTACCAGTGCCTGCACTGAGCGGGGTTTTATTTCTTGTATCTTTTTTGTATGGTTAATAAACTATTGGCTTCGGCCTTTTACTGATAAAAATAATAAAATAAAAAATATTAAAAATATAATCATAAGACTATTATACAACAAAATACATAGTCTTTATATCTTTCAATAATTACTTATACAGATATGTATGCCACCATTTATTATGTTTAAATATAAACAAATTTTGGTTATCGACATAAGTTGCACTTCCATGATTCTAACCAAATACTTTTAGCATATCAATTAATACTTGGCAACTGGGGTTAGCATATTATTTTCAATTATGTTAATGAAAGCTATCTTTGCAACCGATGTTTAACTTTATTATCAAGATACCATCTAAACCCATAGCATATGTGTGCGTAGTATTTTCTAACTATGCATGGATCATATATCAATAAAGGCTAATATATCTTATAACCTGATTAAAATTACAACATACACATAATAATTTATAATATGTTGAAATGAAAAATCACATTATATCATTTAAACTTAACTGTGCATGGTTATACTTATAAAGTCCCATTGGCATGCTATGATCATTATTGCAGAACTTTTTTTATTTCTAAACAAACTGAGAAAACAAAATAATTCTTTTGTAATCCAGGCATGAAGAAATAATTCTCTTATAATGGACAAAGATCTAAACTAAATAATGGTATTCAATAATTCCCTCATTATAAATTAATATAAGGAGTCATAAGAACTGAACCATCATTTTATAGTACACATATATACATCGATACAATACCATAATAGAGCTTTTTTATTTATACAATTTCTATTTCAGCATTGTTACATGACTTTGTTTTTTATAGTTTTGTGAAGAATATCAATGGCTGTCCTAAATGTGCCACACTGTGACTGTGATGAAGGACCTTGCATTTTGAAAACCTCAAACACAAAGAAAAACCTTGAAAGAAAATTTTGGACCTGTCCACTTAACAAGAAGGTTGGTAATGGACATCTATTTTATGTTTATAAAAAATGTACATACTATACATTATAATATGTAGTAATGTAATGTTGATATTTCAGGGCAACAATGACTGCGACTACTTTAGGTGGCCAGATAATGTCTCAAATGCATATGTCAAACCATTTGCACCAGTTGTCAATGAAGCTCATCAGTGTACCTTGCGCTCTGAAGAGGCTGCTATGGCTGAGATTGTGTCAATGAAAAAGGCTGAAATAATTTTTTTATGATGACTTCACACCATTTTCATTGTATTTATTTGTATTTTAATTGTGTTTGTTTGCTAGAACCATATAAAAATTTGAACTTTCAATGTATCCCAATTTATTTGAAACAAAATGTGGACATGCAACTGGTTTTCAATGTACTATAATATAAGTGCTTACTTATTTAAAAAGTTGTTTAAAATGTGGACATGTAACTGGTTTTCAATGTACTATAAATTATTTTGTTTAAAACTATTCAGACTACAAATTAAGCTTTAGCAATTATTAAAGCTTTCTCAATTAGTTCACAAGTGAATACATATAGAAAACATTTTTAGAAAATCTTTATCAAAGGATACATATAGTTTTTCGACATTTGAGCCTATGGTAGATCTTATGTACATGACGGTCTGACATAAAGATACGTTTTTCATTAATGTCAATTGACAAGAGAATAAGAATTGAAAAAATTTCTTTCAAATGTATGCTTTAATATCAATGGGAGATAAGAGTACAAGATCATCGTAAATGGGAGAACCAAATCTAGGTGTAATTTATTTTGTATGAATGTTTTACAAAGCACATGCTAATTTTTAAAGATCATGAGATGACATTTCAATTGTAATTGCAAGAAAAACAAGCTATTGCAATGCAACATATATTGTAAATCTTAAAATGATCGTATATTATAATTCTAAATTGGGAAATTATGACCCAATAATTTTTTGTATGACATAGAATAAAGGAAATATAATACCAAAATATATCATGTAATAATAAAATGTAGCTATCTAATGTGATACGCTAATGAACTTATGAGGAACTTACGAAAAATTCATGTTCATCTGTACATTTCATTTGATTAACTATTACAAACCAAAATATGTACATTGAATGCAATCTAATGCATATTGAACAACTATTAGGTGTACAAAGAAAAAATGCAAAAACATCGATGAGAATTATAAATTGATATGCAACAAATACTTGTTCGGAATCATTGAAGATATACTAAAGTCAATATCCAAAACACATTCATATTTTAACTTAGCAAACACTGTCATACATATATGTTAAAGTAATTAACATATCTATAAAAGTAATTATTATGATAAAGTTGAATATGCATAGATGTCTCTTATATTTTAAAATTCAAACATACAACAGTTAAATTCAAATATACATAAAAACTTAAAGTACATAATAACAAAGTTTATGATACCCATGATATCTATAATTGCGTTTGTTCCTCTCTTTACTGACTGTTATATTGTTCCATTGCTTTAATTACATCAAGCATTTCTTGTTGCTGTGGTATGATAATATTGTCATTTCTTACCGTCGAGTATTCATAATTTCTTCTAATTATTTTTATTTGTTCAGATTTCCTTCCTGTGTCTTCATATACACTTGTTAATAAGTCTCCAATTGTAGTCAATTTGTATATATCTCCTTCCTCATATGATTCTTTCCTGCTAATACTTTGAAGGTGCAATTCATAATTTTTCTTCATCATTTCTATATACAAAACATCTTGAGCATTGACAACATCAATATTGCAGCCCATATCTGTAAAAACCTTTTCCATATGAGTAATGCTCGTATTGACTATTTCAATCAAGTTTTGTAGTTCTTCAATTACATCTGTTCTCATTTCTATTTTGAATTTGATTGAAAAAATCCACTTTTGTAGAGGTGTGTCAGTGGATTTGACTATTCTTACATTCAGAGCTTCTTCACTGTCCATATCTATTACTGTTTGCAATAGCTTTTCTTGTCTACTATATATTCTTTTCTGTTCTTCAAGCAACTGCAAATCTGTATAGATTATGTCTTTTAGATCAACATATATTTTGTAATAACTGCCTACGCAGCCAATGAGATGTACACCTCTTGAATTGAGATATTGTACCCATTCTCATGAGAGTTGTGCCATCTATCTGTCTTCATGCATTTGCTTGATAATTTGTTCACTCGAATGAAGTGATGGATCAAAAATCTCTTCTGTCTGACTTGACATTTGATAAGAGATAGGACCTAACATTTTTTGGATATAATCAGATAGATGTTTGGCAGTAGATTTTAGTATGTTCTTTTCATATTTCAATTTGTCCAACCTCTCTCTTACCTCTTGATGTGTAAATTCCCACATATAAACCGTATGATCATGGAAAGCGGGTCCTATGTCAATTTGATTTACATCAAAATCTGCTGCATTTAGATCAGAAAAATTACTGTCTTGTTTTTCTTCTGCAACTTCTATTATTACATGCCCTATTTCTTGATGTTTTTGAAGAGCAGCTAGTTTGCCTCTTTCCTTTTTTTTCTTTGAATCGGTAGTTTCACTTATGATTTGAGAAACTAAATCTTGACTAGGAATTCTATCATCTTTTCTTTTTCTTTTTCTTTGTATTGTTTCTTCTAACCATGAAGGAGTGCGTAGAATTTTTGAGGCAGAGGCTAAACTATCTATATCAAACAATTTCCTGACTATTGTAGGGATTTGTATTTCTTGACCTAATCTTTGAAATTTTGGTACTATTTTCAGAGTACATGTTACATTAGGTTGAATTAAATCTGTTATTTGATTTAGTGGTTCTTCTTGAAAAGATTGCATTATTGTATTCTGTTCTGAAACATCTACTTCATCTTCTTGTTCTATTTTTTCGTCTTCCCTTACACTATCTATATTAATCAATAGTTTCAGTTTCCCTTACACTATCTATATCTATATTTTTTTGGATTCCACTATCAATCAGACTTTGTGTAATGGGATGTACTAGTTCTGATTTGATCCTTCTGTGTAGATCATCTAAATTGTAAAAATACAGGTTTGTATCTGTTATTTCTTTCCATGCATTTTCTATTCCATTGAGATGATCATAACTATTTATTTTGCTAGCCATTCTTCTAAGTGTTATAGATTGATAGCCATTTGGTCTTCAAGATATACACAGTTCAAACAATGAAATGATAGATAGTGGGAATTCATTAATTTTAAGTCATCATTTAGTAGACATAAAAGATATAAATGGTAAAAGGAATTAATGTTCTTGTTGTTTTCAAAAATTATTCTTTTTGCTTGTAGATATGATTAGTATATGTATTCAATATAGGAAATATAAGTAAAGATTGTGCCTAGAACGATGTATGGCTTTAATTTCTTTTTTTTTGATTAGTGTGTTTTTGGAAGTACTGTCAGAACAATAAGTTTTTTGAGAATCGTTAATCAATATATTTGTCATGTCCACTAACAATTCTAGTAGAGACAAAAAACTTACCAAAAAATTTCAGATTTAGAAGTCAGTAACAACTAAATCCGACAATCAAAAGCATTGTGTTCATTAAAAAATATTGAGTCATCTATATAATAATTCTCAGATTTAGTTGTTACTGACTTCCAAATTTGAATTTTCTACTGACTAGAACCCTGCCGAAGAAAAAAATTTATGATTAAGTGATTCCAGAGTATTCTTTTAATTACAAAAACATTAAATAGAATTTGATTTCTTCTTGCGACTCCACGCCAGCCACACAATCTAAATCTGAAGCTAGTCATTCTTTGAGGAAAGCCCTTTAAAAAATGTAATCGGTTAATAAAGATGATGTCATTCAACTACTGCAGAGATTGATCGACTACCATCTGATTAATATTGTCTACTTGAAAATTGATCTCACATATCTTTAATTTTTGTAAGGTTTGGTTTCAAAAAATCAGCACCGTTAGATTTGCATCTTGTGGCTGGCAACAAGTCACGACAAGAAATTAAAGTTTATTAAAAGTTGGATTGATTTAGAGAATACTCAATAGTCATTAAATCTCAAAATGATCCACGTCGCGTAAACTCAACGAAAACTTGAAAAGTAAAAAATAGTTTTGCGATTAAGAAACTCCTTTCAGTCGCTAAGTATCTCAATAAAAAGTAAACATAAAGAGACCTAAGGAAAACCGTAAGATTAATATCTAATAGTAGTCGCAAAGTCTCATAATTAAATCAGGTATTGATAAATCTTACAATGATTACGAGATAGACTACAGTCGCTGATTCTCCACATTTTAAAAAAATAGTATCAAGACACTTAAAGGATGCCGTTTAATTAACATCTAACGATAGTCGCTGAATAGTTATAAAAGGTCATAACAAGCTATAAAATTCAGTGACTATCTTTTCTTCATATAATCAATAAGTCTTTGAGATAAAAAATACTTGATTAGTGTGTGGATAAAATCATGAAAACCTAAAATATTGATCGTCTGTCATTCAAACCTCAGTTGTTAAGTCACCAAATCAAGTTTTATTGGTAAATTTATCATTGATTATAAGACACTTTCTTTATTCTCCAGATCGCTATAGAAAATAAAAATATGCCAACTCTTTTAGTGACTACTACAATCTATATAATCGCTTGACAACCCCCAAAAAATAAAATCATAATTTAATGTACACAATTTACTCAAATATATTTTAAATTATAATATTATTTTAAAAAATCATATGTAAAATTACAACAGAAAATTAAAATATTCTTTCTTTTCAAGAAATTTAAATGTAACAATAAAAAAAAATAAACCACATTTTAAACATAGAACTCGGAGAATAAAACCAAGTTAACATTTTTTTAAAAATAGATAAATTAAAACATAGTTTAGAATATCCGAAAAAACATATTCACTGTTCAATTAGCTATATTTCATTGAAAACACTGGATAGCATTTCCACATTTCTAAAAAATATTTTGATTCTGTTTAAAAAATTCATATCCTCAAATGTATTTTCTTTTACAATATCATTTATGCAAAACAAAATGTAAACCAGATAATTTAACAAGAACGTAGTTTACTGCAAGTATGAACAACCACCAATAAAAAATTGAAAATCTTTTCTTCTGGTTATCTTAGTTTCCAAAAGTATATGCTTTAGCGTACTTGAATTAAAACATACAAAAAAATGATAAAAATGATGGAAAATAATCTTATGGTTTTTTAAGTTTAATAAAATATAAATATTATAGTAATTGCCTTAATTTTTGGTCAGCTTGCAAAATTTTCAACTATCTTTCATCTTTGTTGACGAAAACTGTGATGACGTTTCGGATAGATGATTGGCATCCCTAATTGATGCAGCTTCAATTTGTACACAAACAGGACGTTCATGTTGTGGAAAGACAACTGGAAATATTGATGCGGCTTCAATTTGTTTATATTGCCTGATTTGTTTACATAGATTTACCCATTGATTTTTGATATCTTTTTTGTAAACCTCTTTGTCTATTGACATTGGCCATCACAGAAATGGTAAAATACCTATCTTTTCAATATCTTCTCTATTTACAAAACACTTACTATAGTCAAAACCTTGACTAGGTTGTGCGTATTCTAGCAACAAATTAAGTCTGTTAATCAAATCTTTATGAAAAAGACAGATCATGACAAAATGAATAGTCTGAACATTTTCTCCTATTTCTAAACCCCAAGCCATTAACATAGCGGCAATATCAACATTTACCTTCCATTAATGAGTAGCATTGTGAAATTCTTCACCTAATGTCTGTTGAACTACTTGCACAATAGAGTTAGTCTTGTAGAGTAATAAATTTTTAAAATATGTATGTTCTACTCTCCCAAAGAAAGCTATTTGTTGTGTGCTTGTTTGAAAAGTAAATGTAGCTTCCATTGCTAATAATTCATTTATAGTAATCTTTATTATCTACTGTAATGATCTTTCTAACGAATTGATTTTGTTGATCCTTTTATACAAATGTTAGATTTAACAAATATATGCTTTTCTATAAGATTTAGAAGATTAT
Source organism: Chamaecyparis obtusa (assembly GCA_027943335.1). Lineage (NCBI taxonomy): Eukaryota > Viridiplantae > Streptophyta > Pinopsida > Cupressales > Cupressaceae > Chamaecyparis > Chamaecyparis obtusa. Next base: position 71,257 of record BSBK01005856.1, read on the forward strand.
TAATTAAAAAAATCTTTACTAGATTTGCTACCAATGTACTTTAATTGTTTCGATTGTTCTGAGTTAATTTCATTTCTTATGGGTATGTGCAGGATCATGGTATACCAAACTATGGCCTTTAGTGGCAATGAAAAATAAAAAAATCAGGGTTAGTCAACTTGACGTAAAAGGTTGAACATCTTATGAACCTTATGTGAAAAAGTTGTAATAATAGAATCTATAGGAAATTGAATGTAGTTTCTAAAATACTAGCCCTTGTTTGAATTTTTTTTTGTCTAATTGTTCAAAATTTTAGATTTCAATGTAGTACTATGAAAATTTTAGGGAAAAGATAAAAAGTACATGTATGTCTGACCACCTTAATCACAATCAAATAATGATATATTTTCCCAAGATTCTAGATATAAGTAGTAGACTCATGCTCGAATGTGATGCATATTTTTTTGTAATTTTTGGTCAAATCAATAATTAATTATGAATTTTCTACTACAACTTTTTCAGAATAAAAAAACTTTCATGTCTGACCACCTTAACTAATTCAAAATTTTACCAAATTAAAAACTTTTTTTTTTCTTATAGTAGCCAAAGCATAGAATGTGACGCATGTTTCAAATTTCAAAAAGGTTAAATGGTTTGAAAGTTATAGTTATTTTTCAATCAGTATGTCAATTACGACTTTAAATATAAGATAATTGAAAAATAAGTAATAATTACCTACCGAACTCAAAATTTGAGAGCAATTATATTGGTGGAAAGTTGATAATGTCTTTAAGAAACCCTTTTCATTTCATTAATTTTGAGTGAAAAAATAGACGTCAGCTACATGGTCAAATTCTCGGTATCAAGAACTATCTCCTGAAACATGCCTAAAGGATTGACCACCCACATTTGGTAATGCTGAAGCAAATACCAAGCCTAATTGGATATCTGATCCAATCAGATATTCGATATTTTTAGATATCTGATATTATCAGATATCCAAAAAAGCCTGCCTATTTTGAAATTTCAATTGCCCCTCTTTTCCCAAATTCAAACTTCATAATAAATGTATTTTTTAATAGTAATATTAATTCTCTTATAAATTAAGTTGTATTCTTTTTATGTTAATATTAATTCAAGTTTCATATTAAATTATATTTTTGTTATGTTAATATTAATTTCACTTTAAATATTAATATTAAATAATAGTAGCATAGCATAAATATTAGAATATAAATTTTTATATTAGTATGTATTATATTATTTGACATACAAAATGATTTTAAAAAAATACTTGCAGAGTTTATTTGAGGACAGACAGTTTCAACCCAAATCCTCTTGAAAGTATCCAACACAGGATTTTTCTACAAACTCCTTGTAATTTTGACGGTCTGACTATACTGAATAAAAATTGATGTAAGAATAGCTCTGCTATTCGCATAATCTGACTTTGGCAAATTTTATGTGGCTTCGACTACATGGTGGTATCCTCATTGAGTTCTGAACTGCCTCATACCTGCTTCATGAAAGCATTTGGCCCACACATACAATCATTGGCAGATCATAGACTGCGACAACATTCTTCTTTTTGGCAAGATTGGTCCATATTCAGTGCTAGTGATTTAAATAAAGGAAAGGAGAGGTACTCCGCGCTAGGTTCATGCTCACACGAAGGAAGAATGACTTCATATCTAATCTCCAGGAAAAGGATTTTTTTGGCGACATCTCACTGCAAAATTTGTAGCTCTTCTCAAGAATTAAAAAGACTCTTCTATACTCATGTGAATATCTTCTTTCGCCTATCCTGCTAGGGCTTACTAGCGAATCTGGTCAACAGGATATTACATGCAATCATCCAATATTTGCATTCACAACATTTCAAAATTAGAGGTAGTGAATATATAAGCTTCCAAGGCAGCGATTGTAACATTAACAGCGAATACCTCATTCAATACTATATACAATCTATAGTCTACGATCTGGAATTGCAGCATAATAAAGGCAATCAGACTTAGCGATCTGAGCATATACTATTTTGGATTCATTCAATGATATGCAGTATATTCAAGGCGACAAGAATATACATTTTGAGACAGTGATACATTTAGATCTGAACCACAATCTGAACCTCCATCTGCATTCATAGAGATCTGGACATTCTGATCATACATCATACATGTGATCTGACCTGTGTCAAGGCAAAGGATAGAAACATAAAGTCAGGGATCTTTAGAAAAGCAATAAGTGAATCACTTCTTTTCTCAGTGAGTTGGTGGTGAAGGCAAGTGAATGCTCTTCCAAGGGGTGGTGAGTTTCAATCACCGAGCTTTTCCAGCCAGAATTGATAAGATTGCAAACAACTCCAAATATTAAATATTCTGATCTGATCAAATGCGATATGTGAACTTTTCATTTGAAAAGGAAGTCTGCTTTCCTTCAGTGATAAATCAACCTAGGTCTCATGCACTCACACTCTGAGAAGAATGGTTCTAGTTGCAACAAGGAAGCTCTTAGGACCAAGATGCCTAAATTGAATTCAAGAGCTCCAAAGAAGAAAGAGGCTTTTACTAGTTACTGTTTTAACTGCTGGCTATATGGCCATAAGAAGAAAGATTGCAGAAAGCCTATACAGGATCACCCTTTGTATGATCATCTGAAAGAATTCACAGAAAAACAAAAAATATTAGCAAATCAAAATATAGAATGGGATATGTATGCCTTATTTTCTCGACTCCCTGCTGAGGAACTTGCTACAAAAAAGCATTCTATCGAAAAACCTATTGATAAAAAAGGAGCACAGAATGAAAGTTTGAAGGATAATGCAAGGGTAAATAATAAAAGCCCTATTAAGGACTTGGCTATAGAAAAGATCTCCAATGGAAATCCTAAAGAGTTGTCTCTAGCAAAAAAGCTCAAAAAGGGAACGCAGAGCAATAATGTGCAGAACAAGTCTAGGGTTGAAAAACCCATTCTTGTGTTAGGGGAAAACAAGAAAAGCCCTAATCTTTTTAAAGATACCAAAATGAAGATCTTCACAGTCAATTCCCTAGACAGTCAGATGATTTTTTTTGCAAAAACAAAATATGCGAAAGCAGGCACAAGCAACGGGGATGCTAATGTGGGAAGACCTGAATGCAAGTCATTACGCGGTACTAAGGAACCCCTATCTGCCAAAGGGGAAGGCAGGTTCTTACTTACCCAAGCACCTTCTGTCTGCATGAAGAAGAAGGAATTCACCTGGCAAGTGGTAAGAAACAAGAAAAGGGTGAACAGGTATCCGTTATCTCAAAAATCTTTCAATTTAACTCTTAAAAACTCCTTTGATTTGCTTAATAAGGTAGAAAATGGTTATATGAGTAGCAAGAGTAAAAGTAATCAAGTTCCATGTAATAATTCATCTCACGAAACACTAAAGCTTGCAGCTTATACACCGCCACATAGGCATATTATTTAGCAGGATCCAGGTAAGAATAATCATAGCAGTCATTATGTCTCTATCATCCTATATAATGATGTTATTATGCAGCAGCAGAAAATCTTGCAAGAAAGAGGTCTGATCTGTACTTGGAATGGTACGGGAGTAACAATCAAGAATGTAGTGAAGGAATTATCATTACTGCTACCGAGGGAGGTGAGTATAACACATCTTATGGATCTTTTTTTGTTAATTGTTTGCACCAATAAGAATATGAAGGATAGCATTTTGAATAGAAAGGATATTAAATTCAGGAACATCCCATTTTCCTTTTTTGAATGGATGCCATTCTTTAATCCAATGATGTTAAATGATTTTAGAATAGAAAAGGCTATCTCTTTAAATAACCTGCCTATAGAAATGTCTAACAAGGAAATCACAAGAACTATAGGGAATAAAATTGGGAAATACATTAGGACTATAGAGTCAACATTTAATCAAATCGATAAAATTATCATAGTTGAGATGGAATTTCATCAAAAAAGCATCTTGCCCATCCAATTAAACTTTAATTCAAATTCAGTCATAATCAATCCTAGAATATTAGAAAATTTTATCGAAGAAGGTGTGTACACCCAGAAGCTCCACAAAAACATAAATCTTATAAATCAACCCAATAAGGAAGTGGAGATAAAGTTATGTAAGGACAGAGGGGGTTTTATAATTATCCCTACAAAGACTCAGGGACTAGATAGGCTCCATCCCATAGCTGATACAGGTGTAAATACCTCATTATCAAACCAATTTCAGATCAATAAGATAATAGCAGTAGAAAATATCCCTGAACCTCAAGAGCCATTCAACATTACAATGAGCATATCAAAGGATGAGGCCCATCCTACAAATGTTGAAATAGATAGAACAATAATAAAAGAAAAAATTAATATATCAATGAATGAGACCTTAAATGTTGAGGTCAAATCTCCCCTACCTTCATCCTCAGAGCATAAGAAAAACCTTAGTACTCAAAGTATCAAGCAAGGAATTAACACTGAAATCACCTCTTACAACCTGAATAGAATCTCCAATAGTCTAGAAGGTTAAGAGAGATCACTTATAAAGGAGAACCAAAAAATAGAAGAAGAAATAGACGAGATCACCAATGGATTAATGGATACCCTTATAGACGAAATATGTGACAAAGAGGAACTTGATCACCAAAAAAGTTTGCTAATTAAAAGTATTAAGGAGATGTCAACATCAGACAACACTCTGGAAAATGGAGAAGAGGACATGGAAATGGAATGCTTACCAAATCTAGATGAGATAGGAGATATGGAAACAGATCTTAATGATAGAGAAGATCCCCTATATGTCAGGAAAGAAGTTATAAATAAGACAAGGAATCAAAATGAGGAAGAGATTAGAATTTGATGAGAAGGAATCAACAACAATGACAGATAGTTAGGCATGGCAACAACCTTTGATGGAATCAAACCCAATGACAATCTTCCATCAGTTAAAGATTCCATAGGAGGCCTTTTTGGTATAACCAACGAAGACAGGCAGTTAGGCATAGCAATGAAAAGAGGAAGTCTGAGCACACCTAATATCAATAGAATTAAAAAGAAGAGGGGGAGGAAATCCGTAGTGGAGTTAAGAACTATGAGTGTTAATGCAGGAACTCAAATAGAGGGTGCACATATTTCTAATATTAAAAAAAATTGAGAACTCATCCCCTCTGATTCTTGCCATCAGATAGAAGAAATACAAAAAGAAAGAATGAAAAAATCCCCCTTAGTGGAGACCATTGACCAAGGATCATTGCTAGACTTTTTAGGATTAGACCCTGCCTCTATTTTGGAGGAGTCTAGGAGTAATGATATAATAACAGGAGTATTATGTTCGCTATCAAATGAAGAACTCTATGAGGAAAAAAAAGAGAACATTATTAGGAACAATACAAAATCTTTAGGTTTAGGAAAATCAATTAAGGGCAAGTTAGAAGCTGATATGGGGAAAATAGTCAAACCAAGAGGAAGAAAATCCCTTGCTGAACTAAGAGCAAAGGAAGGAATGGCACCAGGTTAGGTTAAAATTACCGATATTCTATACTCTGGGAAGTGGAAGGTCCTTCCCGAGTCCTCATGAAGGTCATTAGTTGGAATGTTAGGGGTTTAAATGCCCCTAACAAACAACACCTTGTAATAAGGCAATTAGCGAAAATTAAACCAAATATGGCTATGATACAAGAAACTAAACTTTCCAATGAAGGATATGAGAATATAAAAAAGAGTATAGGAATAAGAGAATTAATAGGTTATGAGGTAGAAGGCGCTTCGGGTGGAATTGCTTTCATTTGGGATCCAAGAGAAATAGTTTTCAATATTCATGAAAAATAGGAAAATTGGATGGGAGGTCAAATCAAAAGCTTAAAGTCAGATTTAAAATTTAATATAATAAACATGTAGGCTCCTAAATTCCTACATGAAAAGAGAATTGTATGGCAGGAGGTTAAGAATTATATAGAGAACTTCCCGAATGAAACATTTATACTAGGAGGAGATTTTAGTGCTATCCTATCCTTGGGAGATAAATAGGGTGGGATGAAACACATATCAAAAACAACTTTAGAATTCCAGGAATGGATAAATAGTATAGGGGCTTCAGAAATTGAATCAGACCGAGGGAAATACACCTGGACTAACAAACGTAAAGACATAGAGTTAATAGCAGAAAAATTGGACAGGTTCTTTTTTATAGGGGAGTTGAGAAATTTTGACTTTAATCTTACTAATGAGGTCCTACCCATTGCCGGTTCCGACCACTTTCCTATAGAACTAGTAATTTCAGAACCAATCAGAAATAAAAAAAATCCCATTTAGATTTGAAAAAATGTGGTTACTTAATGAGGAATGTTTGGATCTAATTAAAAAATGGTGGACAGAGGCAAGGTTTGAAGGCTCCAAGATATATAAAGTCATAAGGAAACTAAAACTAATAAAAAGAAATCTACCTCAATGGAGTAAAAACACTATTGGGGATATATTTGTGAAAAGAGACCTTATAGAAAAAGAGCTAGAAAATGTGAATAAGAAGATTACTGAAGAAGGAAAATAGATTTCAGGTGAAAACATTAAGCAAGAACTATTATGTAATTACTATGATTCTCTTTCACAAATTAGCGCCTTCTGAGGGCAAAGAGTGAGAGAAACATGGCTAAGGGAAGGGGACCGAAACACCAAATTTTGTCACAATAGCATCAAAGCTAGAAGAAATATAAATAAGATTTCCAAAATCAAAGATAGCAATGGTAATATTATAGAGGATCCCAAAGAAATTACAAATTTAGCAGTCTCTTTCTTTGAAAATTCTTTGAATAACTTAGGGAGTGTGGATTTGTTGGACCAGGCCAAGATTTTAAGAAACATCCCTCATATAATAACCCCGCATCAAAATAAATTCCTAAAAGCCGCATTTACAAAAGATGAAATACTCAAGGTTCTAAAGGAAATGAACCCGGATAAATCCCCTGGTCCTGATGGATTCCCAACATTTTTCTTTCAAAAGTGTTGGTCATTTATGGGCAAGGAAATTACAGATGCTCTAGAGGGAATGAGAAACTTAGGATATATTCTTAAAGAGCTAAATAACACATTCATTGCTCTTATTCCCAAAAAGGTCAATGCAAAGAACTTTAACAAGTTCAGACCTATCTCCCTGTGCAACACTTTGTATAAAATATTTTCAAAAGCTTTGGCAAGTAGAATGAAACAACTTCTTCCATTGATTATATCTGAAGAACAAACAGGATTTATCCCTAACAGGTCAATTCTGGATGGAGTGATTATTTCTCATGAGGCTATACATTTAGTAACAAATAATAAGGATCCGAGTATGTTGATTAAGTTAGACATCAATAAGGCGTATGATAAAGTGGATTGGAGATTTTTGTGTAAATGTATGGAAGCTTTTGGATTCTCAAATCAATGGATCAATATGATTTTTGAATGCATCTCCACCCCTCACTTCTCAATTATGGTGAATGGGTCTCCTGAAGGCTTTTTTAGCTGCTCTCAAGGTTTGAGGCAGGGAGACCCGTTATCTCCTTTTTTGTACATTATTATGGCAGAAGCTTTGGGTAGAGCTATCAAGAAACTTCAAGTAGAGGATAAGGTAAAAGAAATCAAGATTACTTCAGGAGTCGAGGCTACTACTCATCAGCAATATGTCGATGATAATCTCCTTTTTGGAAAAGCACTTTTAGAAGAAGCTCAAGCTTTCAAAGAAATTTTAAATACTTATGCTAACGCTTCTAGACAATGTATAAATGAGGAAAAATCAGAATTTTTTTTTATCAATACTAAAGAGAGATGAAAGAATGAGATTAAAGGTATTCTAAACTTCAAAGAAGGCTTCTTTCCATGTAAATATTTAGGTTTACCTCTAGATAAGGGGGGCAAATAAAATCACTTATGGGAAAGTACAATTCAAAAGATCTCCAAGAAACTAGATCAATGGAAAGGAAGATGGTTATCAAATGCAAGAAGGGCTGTTATGATCAGGTCAGTCCTCTATGCAGTTCCTATTTATCAGATGATGAGCATGAGAATCCCAGCAGGTATCAATAAGGAGATTGCTAAAAAATTAAGGAGTTTTTTCTGGCAAGGGTCGGAGGAGAAATCAAAACTAGCTTTAATTGCTTAAAATAAGATTTGTAAGCCAAAAGAAGAAGGAGGTTTGGGAATAAAAGACCTTACGCTTCAAAACAAGGACTTGGGGGTGACCTTAGTGTGGCGAATGATTAAAAACCCAAAGGCAAAATGGGTTAAAATACTAAGATATAAATACTTACTAGGAGAAGATGAAAAAAGTGTATGTCATTCTGATAATTATCCGACGGGCTCACGCATATGGAACTTCATTAAAGAATAGAAAGATATAGTACTAGAGTCCCTTTCTTGGGACATGAAAAATGGGGATAAGGCTCTATTTTGGGATGACTCATGGGGTGGAAAATAGGCCCTTCATGAAATTCTTGGGAATGATCAGTTAATTGAACAAATCAAACATAGTAAGGGAGAGTGGGTTAAAGACTATTTTTCACAGATTAATATTAGTGAGGGAAGCAGCTAGGCATGGAATTCTCTAGAGGAATTCAGACTTCCCCTTGATTTCCAAGATAAACTTAACAAAGCTTTACAAGAATGAAACTTCTATCCATGCTCTGGGGAGGACATAATCATATGGGCTGCCTCAAAGAGTGGTGTATACAATCCAAAAGAAGGTTTCAAAGTAATATCTGGGACAGATAACCCATCCACCAGTCTTCCCATTGATCTATGTTGGAATAGAAACTATCTCCCTAAGGCAGGTCTATTCTCATGGGCTGCTTTACAAAAAAGGATTCTCACCACTAAATGGTTTGAAAAAATAGGGTACCATGGTCCTTCTAGGTGTGCCCTGTGTGAGAAAGAAAGTGAGATGATAAATCATATTTTATTAAATTGTGAGTATGCTAATAAATGCTAGCTTTGGGTACTGGAGAAATTAGATCTGAAGACTGCTCTTCAAAATGATATCACAGAAGTTTTTATTTCATGGAAAAGATCATGTAAAGAGGATTTATACAGTAAAATGAGATACATAATCCCATCTCTGTTAATCTAGGAATTATGGAAGGAAAGGAACCGTAGGATTTTTCAAGATAAAAGGATGAACATTGAGAGATTTTTGAACAAATTAGAGGCAAATATAGTAGAAATTACAAACAATAGAAATATGCTGGGACAATCAATGATGGAATTCTCACTAGAAGACAGCAACCAGAGAAAGAAGTGGTATGGTTTGAAAGTTCCTCCCTAGATTGGATCTAGCATTGACAATAAATCCTTATCAAGGGCAAATTGTAAATGGAAACCACTGGCACAAGGGTGGATTAAGTTGAACTTTGATGGGGCAGCCAGGGGAAACCCAGGGGTGGTGGGAATAGGGATATGTTTACATAATGCAGAAGGAAAGATTTTAGGAAGGATAGCAAAACCTATAAGAATAAAGACAAATAACGAAGTGGAAATAGAAGCTATAAGATTAGGTCTGGCATGGTGCATAAAATGGAGGCTTAAAAGAATTGCGATTGAAGGAGACTCAACTATTATTATAAATGCAATAAGACAGGGTAGAATGCCAAACTGGAAACTAAATAGTGCTATTGAACAAATAATGGAATCACTTGAAGTTATAGGAGATTATACAGTGAATCACATTTACAGGGAGGGCAATACAGATGCAGATAAGTTAGCTAACCTAGGAGCTGACGGGAAATAAATTGAAGAAATTCATGAGTGTTTGAAAGAAGAACACAGAATGTGAAGAAAAATGATTTCAAAACAGGAAATCAAGATAAGATGTAAATAAATGAATATGAATTTAAAGGTACACAAGTATAGATACATTTGGGAGTATAATATAAAATAGTATAAATACACACACAAACACACACACACACACACATATATTTCCCTCTTTCATAGCAGACTTCAAGATAGGGAATGTAAGAAGTTAATGTCTCATTTAGTCAAAACAATCATCATATATTAGGGGCACGCCAATCTACAATGAAGTCTCATTGATCACAAAAATGATAATCTTTAAAATGAAAAATTTTATGACAAATTAAAAGGTTCCTAAAGTGCTCGTAAATTGCTTATGTTCATAATAATGAAATAATGCATAAAGCATGACTGTCAATGGAAATGGACTTAGATTGTAATGTTTTATATAGTAGACTAACTCATGGATTAAGATTTGCAAGTCCATAATTTCATCAATACCTAACCTGAACTAGCTTTAGAAGGATTGAATCATGAAAAGGATTAATTAACTGTAAATTAGGAGAATAGAGTTGGCTTGGTATCTATCTATTTTGCAGGTATACAGGAAAAGAATAATAGACCTAATGGGAAGAATTAAAGAAAAGGAGGTTCAAGAACTTATCAAAGCTAAGGCAAATACTCGAAGAGTGAGGATGAGAGAAAAATAACATGATTTTTCAAAAGTGCAGTTAAAGTTAAAGGAAGGCTCATTAGCTCTAAAGATAAGTATATGTAATCTCAATCTAAATAAATGTACGACACAAGATGGGAATGCTCATTAGTTCTACATAAAATAGCATTGTATTCAAAAGATTAATAAATATTTGTGTTCACTATGATGGAGGTATGCCTACTTTAATCCGTATTAAAGAGGGAATGCCCTCTTCGACTCTGTCAAGTGGAGCTTTGTAATCCTACGCTTGTAGGAACTATAAACTTGATATATTATTTCTGGACTAATGTCCTGCGCCAAGCTGGAGGTTTTCTTCCCCGTTCTTTCCTACCAGTGCCTGCACGAATGGAGGAAAATGTAAAAAGATAAATTTTAATAAATAAAATCAAGGCTTTGGTCATTTATTGATCAAAAAAGAAAATTGATGTAAGAACATTTAAGGTACATTGTCCAAAAAAAGGTATATGAAACCTTTAAATATACATTAAAACATGGAGTTGAAAGCTCTAGATCTGAGAGAGAGAGAGAGAGAGAGAGAGAGAGAGACAGGTCATAAGGACTTCCTAGGGGTCCTAACATGTGATAAGGCATACTAAGACCCCTAGGAAGTCCCCATGACCCCATTCGACATGTTTAAATGCTCAAGTGTGTCCTAAGGGGTCCTATGACTCTTCAGGACACACTTGAGCATTCAAATGTATCGAAAGGGGTCATGCGGACTTCCTAGGGGTCTTAATGTGTGATAAGGTGTACTAGGACCCCTAGGAAGTCCCCATGACCCTTGTCGACACATTTGAATGCTCAATTGTTTCCTAAAGAGTCATAGGACCCCTTAGAACACACTTGAGCATTCAAATGTGTTGAAAGGGGTCATGGGGACTTCTTAGGGGTCCTAGTATGCCTTATCATGCATTAGGACCCCTAGGAAATCCCCATGACCCCTTTCGACACATTTGAATGCTCAAGTGTTTCCTAAGGGGTCCTAGTATGCCTTATCACGCATTAGGACCCCTAGGAAGTCCCCATGACCCCTTTCAACACATTTGAATGCTCAAGTGTGTCCTAAGGGGTCCTATGACTCTTTAGGAAACACTTGAGCATTCAAATGTGTCGAAAGGGGTCATGGGAACTTCCTAGGGGTCCTAGTACACCTTATCATACGTTAGGACCCCTAGGAAGTCAACATTACCACTTTCAAAACATTTGAATGCTCAAGTGTGTCCTACAGGGTCCTATGACTCTTTAGGACACACTTGAGCATTCAAATGTGTCGAAAGGGGTCATGAGGACTTCCTAGGGGTTCTAGTAGGCCTTATCATGTGTTAGGACCCCTAGGAAGTCCCCATAACCCCTTTCGACACATTTGAATGCTCAAGTGTGTCCTAAGGGGTCCTATGACTCTTAAGGACACACTTGACTATTCAAATGTGTCGAAAGGGGTCATGGGGACTTCCTTGGGGTCCTAGTATGCCTTCTCACACATTAGGACTCCTAGGAAGTCCTCATGACCCCTTTTGACACATTTGAATGCTCAAGTGTGTGATAAAAGGTCCTACGACTCTTTAGGATACACTTGGGAATTCAAATGTGTTGAAAGGGGTCATGGGGACTTCCTATGGGTCCTAACATGTGATAAGGCATACTAGGACCTCTAGGAAGTCCCCATAACCCCTTTCGACACATTTGAATGCTCAAGTGTTTCCTAAAGAGTTGTAGGACCCCTTAGGACATACTTGAGAATTCAAATGGGTTGAAAGGGGTAATGGGGACTTCCTAGGGGTCCTAACATGTGATAAGGTGTACTAAGACCCCTAGGAAGTCCCCATGACCCATTTTGACACATTTGAATGCTCAAGTGTGTCCTAAAGAGTCGTAGAACCCCTTAGGAAACACTTGAGAATTCAAATGTGTTGAAAGGGGTCATGGAGATTTCCTAACGGTCCTAATGTGTGATAAGGCATACTAGGACCCTTAAGAAGTTCCCATGACCCCTTTCAACACATTTTAATGCTCAAGTGTGTCCTAAGGGGTCCTATGACTCTTTAGGACACACTTGACCATTCAAATGTGTCAAAAGGGGTCATGGGGACTACCTACGGGTCCTAGTATGCCTTATCACATGTTAGGACCCTAGGAAGTCCTCATGACCCCTTTCGACACAAATGAATGCTCAAGTGTGTCCTAAGGGGTCTTGTGAATCTTTAGGACACACTTGAGCAATCAAATGTGTCGAAAGGGTCATGGGGACTTCATAGAGGTCCTAGTATGCCTTATCACGTGTTAGGACCCCTAGGAAGTCCTCATGACCCCTATCGACAGATTTGAATGATCAAGTGTGTCTTAATATGTCCTACGACTCTTTAGGACACACTTCAAAATTCAAATATGTCAAAAGGTGTCATGGGGACTTTGTAAGGGTCCTAAAACACCTTATTATGCGTTAGGACCCATAGGAAGTCCTCATGACCCCTTTTGACACATTTGAACACTCAAGTTTGTCCTAAGGGGTCCTACGACTCTTTTGGATACACTTGAGCATTCAAATGTGTCGATAGGGGTCATGGGGACTTCCTAGGGGTCCTTGTATGCCTTACCATGTGTTAGGACCCCTAGGAAGTCCCCATGACCCCTTTCTGCACACTTGAACACTCAAGTGTATCCTAAGGGGTCCTATGACTCTTTAGGACACACTTGAGCATTCAAAAGTGTCAAAAGGGGTCAATGGGACTTCCTAGGGGTCCTAGTACACCTTATCATGCATTAGAAACCTAGGAAGCCCCCATGACCCTTTTGACACATTTGAATGCACAAGTGTGTCCTAAGGGGTCCTACAACTCTTTAGGACACACTTGAGCATTCAAATGTGTCGAAAGGGGTCATGGGGACTTACTAGGGGTCCTAGTATGCCTTATCACATGTTAGGACACCTAGGAAGTCCTCATGACCCCTTTCAACACATTTGAACACTTGAGTGTGTCCTAAGGGGTCCTATGACTCTTTAGGACACACTTGAGCAGTGAAATGTGTCAAAAGAGGTCATGCAGACTTCCTAGGGGTCCTAGTATGCCTTATCACGCGTTAGGACCCCTAGGAAATCCCCAAGATCCCTTTCGACACATTTGAATACTCAAGTGTGTCCTAAGGTGTCCTACAACTCTTTAGGACACACTTGAGCATTCAAATGTGTCAAAAGGGGTCGTGGGGACTTCCTAGGGGTCCTAGTACACCTTATCATGTGTTAGGACCCATAGGAAGTTCTCATGGCTCCTTTCAACACATTTGAATGCTCAAGTGTGTCCTAAGGTGTCCTACAACTCTTTAGGACACACTTGAGCATTCAAATATGTCAAAAGGGGCCATGGGGACTTCCTAGGGCTCCTAGTATGCCTTATCATGTGTTAGTACCCCTAGGAAGTCCTCATGACCCCTATCAACACATTTGAATGCTCAAGTGTGTCCTAAGGGGTCTTATGACTCTTTACGACACACTTGAGCATTCAAATGTGTCAAAAGGGGTCATGGGGATGTCCTAGGGGTCCTAGCACACCTTATCACACATTAGGACCTATAGGAAGTCCCCATGACCCCTTTTGACACATTTTGAATGCTCAAGTGTATCCTAAGGGGTCCTACAACTCTTTAGGATACACTTGAGCATTCAAATGTGTCAAAATAGGTCACGGGGACTTCTTAGGGGTCCTAGTATGCCTTATCATGCATTAGGACCCCTAGGAAGTCCTCATGACCCCTTTCGACACATTTTAGCTCTCAAGTGTTTCCTAAGGGGTCCTACGATTCTTTAGGATAGAATTGATCATTCAAATGTGTTGAAAGGGGTCATGGGGACTTCCTACAGGTCCTAGTACACCTTATCACACATTAGGACCCATAGGAAGTCCCCATGACCCCTTTCGACACATTTGAATGCTCAAGTATTTCCTATGGGGTCCTACGACTCTTTAGAACACACTTGAGCATTCAAATGTGTCTAAAGAGGTCATGGGGACTTCCTACAGGTCTTAGTATGCCTTATCATGCGTTAGGACCCCTAGGAACTCATCATGACACTTTTCAACACATTTAAATGCTCAAGTGTGTCCTAAGGGGTCCTACGACTCCTTAGGACACACTAGAGCATTCAAATGTGTTGAAAGGGGTCATGAGGACTTCCTACGGGTCCTAGTATGCCTTATCATGTGTTAGGACCCCTAAGAAGTCCCCATGACCCCTTTCAACACATTTGAATGCTCAAGTGTGTCCTAAGGGGTCGTACGACTCTTTAGGACACACTTGAGCATTCAAATGTGTCGAAAGGGGTCATGCAGACTTCCTAGGGGTCCTAGTATGCCTTATCACATGTTAGGACTTCTAGGAAATCCCCATGACCCCTTTCAACATGTTTAAATTCTCAAGTGTTTCCTAAGGGGTCTTATGACTCTTTAGGACACACTTGAGCATTGAAATGTGTCAAAAGGGGTCATGGAGACTTCCTAGGGGTCCTAGTATGCCTTATCATGCGTTAGGACCCCTAAGAAGTCCTCATGACCCCTTTCAACACATTTGAGTGCTCAAGTGTGTCCTAAGGGGTCCTACAACTCTTTAGGACACACTTGAGCATTCAAATGTGTCAAAAGGGGTCATGGGGACTTCCTAGGGGTCCTAGTATGCCTTATCATGTGTTAGGACCCCTAGGAAGTCCCCATGACTCCTAAGGGGTCCTATGACTTTTTAGGACACACTTGAGCATTCAAATGTGTCAAAAGGGGTCACGGGGACTTCCTAGGGGTCCTAGTACACCTTATCATGCATTAGGACCCCTAGGAAGTCCCCATGACCCCTTTTGACACATTTGAATGCTCAAGTGTTTCTTAAGGGGTTCTACGAATCTTTCGAATACACTTGAGCATTTAAATGTGTTGAAAGGGGTCATGGAGACTTCCTAGGGGTCCTAGTACACCTTGCCATGCGTTAGGATCCCTAGGAAGTCCTCATGACCCCATTCGACACATTTGAACACTCAAGTGTATCCTAAGGTTTCCTATGACCCTTTATGACACACTTGAGCATTCAAATGTGTTGAAAGGGGTCATGGGGACTTCCTAGGGGTCCTAGTATGCCTTATCACATGTTAGGACCCCTAGGAAGTCCCCATGGCACCTTTCAACACATTTGAATGCTCATGTGTGTCCTACGGGATCCTACAACTCTTTAGGACACACTTGAGCATTAAAATGTGTCGAAAGGGGTCATGGGGACTTCCTAGGGGTCCTAGTACACCTTATCACATGTTAGGACCCCTAGGAAGTCGTCATGACCTCTTTCGACACATTTTAATGCTCAAGTGTATCCTAAGGGGTCCTATGACTCCTTAGGACACACTTGAGCATTCAAGTGTGTTGAAAGGGGTCATGGGGACTTCCTAGGGGCCCTAGTATGCCTTATCACACTTTAGGACCCCTTGGAAGTCCTCATGAACCCTTTCGACAAATTTGAATGCTCAAGTGTGTCCTAAAGAGTCGTAGGACCACTTAGGACACACTTGAGCATTTAAATGTTTCAAAAGGGGTCATGGGGACTTCCTAGGGGTCCTAATGTGTGATAAGGCATACTAGGACTCTTAGGAAGTCCTGATGACCCCTTTTGACACATTTGAATACTCAAGTGTATCCTATGGGGCCTTCTCTCTCTCTCTCTATCTCCCTCTATCTCTCTTTGTCTCTCTATCTGTCTCTATTTCTGTCTCTCTCTCTTTGTCTATTTGTCTCTCTATCTATCTCTCTCTCTTTGAGAGGAGTGAGAAAGGGGAGAGTGAGAAAGAGTAAGATATTGAATATCTAATTCTATTTACTAGTGTTAAAAAAAAACAAGATTCTCTAGGTCCCTCCAGAGAGCCACGTGTTTTTCCTGAATTATGAGATTCGAGTTGCAGTGAGAAGACAAAAAACCACTTTTTGCGGTGATTTTCTCTATTACCAAAGGTATTTCATATTTTTTGGAGGTGATTTTCTTGATTACCAAAGGTATTTCATCTTTTTTTGGTGTGATTTTCTCTATTACCAAAGGTATTTCATCTTTTTGTGGGGTGATTTTCTCTATTACCAAAGTATTACATCTTTTTTTGGGGTGATTTTCTCTATTAGCATAGGTATTTGCATCTACTTTTTGGTCTAACTATGGGGAGTAGTAGTCGTCGAAAACATAAATAGAAGAGGAGACTCAAAAATGAAGATGTTAAAGTTTACAGAGAAATGTATAGGGTTGCTCATCAGAACAAGAGACAAGGTATGTTAAATATGAATGAAGATGTCGATGTAGACCCACCTTTGAATGTGGTTTCAAGTGAAGAACATGAATTTGAAGATGAAAATGTAGGTTTTGAAAATGAGAATTTAGGTTTTGAAGATGAAAATGTAGGTTTTGAAAATGAACATGTAGATGTGGCCAATGGAAGTGTGGACATTTCCAATGACAATCCACTGATTGAATATGAAGGAATTGACAATGATAATGGTGGAGAAGAACCAAATCAACATTACACATCTCCAAATTATATTATAAATGAAGTCCCTTCAGAGGAAGAAAGACAAAATTCAAAATTGAGACCTTCAAGAAGAACTAAATGGTTACTTGAAATTGATGAGAACATACTAAGAAATTTTGATGGCAAGAAATCAGAAAGAACAGTTCGGTTGTAGGTTTCAAAATTTTTTGATCAACTTTTTAGGCACAAGACGTTGGTTGAGCAATGTCAAATGTTTGTGCAATTGTTAAAGATGCAGAAGATGAGACGTATACTAGTAAAATTGAAGATTAGTGTGAACAAGAAAAAGGAGTGGAATGCTATTATCATGAGAAATTCTTTTTAGTGCTCTCAATTCCATTGGGAAGACTGTTAGAAAGTAAAGTCCACCAAGATAACTGAGAGGGGGGGGGGGGGGGGGGTGAATCAGTTATCAAATAATTATAAATTTTATTGACTTCAACAAAATTAAACCATGTAAGAAATATAATTACCAACCCAAAAAAGATATTCATACACAATAACACAATGACACAAGATATGTTTACTAGGGAACATCTTGATCAAAGAGTAAATCCCGGTGGGAATGATGCCCACAAAAGATGCACTAATATGAATATTCCTTATGAAAGGATGGACTTTGTTAGGAGTCTTATGAAATACCTGTTAAAAAGATTCTAACCCTGTTAAGAGTTATGGAAGACAGAAGGACCCACTGCCCAAATAGCTTCAGGGTAAGATCACTGAACACACTGTCTAAATAATATTTGTATTACTCAATAGAATAATATGTTACCTCTGTTGGAGATTTTCCTTGCAGGACCAAACTTGAATCAATAGATGGGCTTGATTCTTAGGGTAGGCACTCAAGCTTGACAAGAAAACAGTCCAATTGATGAGGATAGAGAACATCCTCCTTCTTTGAGCTCCACATCACTCAGGCGGGTATTGCCTTATCTACACACTAAAGACACCTCATGATAAAAAATAGGCCTACAGATAGATTATTGTGGAATAGTCTTCAAACCCCTTTAGGTATCTTGTACCCCAATGAAAACAATTCTTATGCAATAGCCCTATTTGCATAGAATGAATCTGAAGACTAGAATGGACCTCCTACTACTACTATCACCAACATGAAAGGGAAAGGTACTTGATTTGCAAGATTGATGTTGGGTTGAAAGGACCCCTGAGATACCCTTAGTCTCTCATAGACCAGTCCCTTATCCAATTGACAGTAGAGTCAAATACCTCACCACAATAGAGAGCTATGAAACAAGAAAACAATACATTTTAATATGTTGATGCCTTACATCAAACATACACCATTAATCAGGTCATACTTCAACAATCCACCTATGTTTCCAACTATGCTATCACTCATTTAAAGGATTTTAACCCTCCCCTTAGAAGAGACCTATGAACAAGTAATACATTAATCAGTATCCACTGAAAGACAAACATGAGATACCCTTGATACCCCAATTCATACACACCTGAAAACCAGTCCTAGACCTAGTTGCTTCTGCGAAAACAACTCTATTGCAGACACATAGGAAATGCAAGTAGAAAGATTGCAACACCCTTTATGCTTCAATCAATAAGTCTAAAACTCAAATGGAGACAAATCTGATACCAGTACAAATGTATTGAAATCTTATACATAAGACAAACTGTTACAACTTCTTTCTATTCTCCAAAGCTAGAAAGGAAAGAGGGAACACTCTATATGTAGAGAAGAAGGAAAATATCTACAAGAAAATGACCCTTCATGGAACTGAAAACCAGAAAACTTCCAAATTTTCTGAACCCCTCTAAATGATCTTGAAAATCCTTTTATAGGAACAAGGATTGCAACAGGAAGAGGATCATTTAGGGAAAAACTAGGTCTACAAAAACCAGGTACAACAAGAAATAATGAATGTAGAAAACCCAAGAAACCTTAGAAAATCAGATCAAATCTGATGTACAAATGCATTTGTTTCATAATCAAGGTTAACTGTAGATACAAATTCAATCAATTTCTTGCTGCAGGAAACAAAATTTAAAATGCTAGAGTCGGTCTACAAATCATCCTTCCTGTACCAGTCATGAAAGTCTCTGGACCACACTGCAACCACCGATGCCACCAAACAAATCAAATCTGGCCGTGAAAGCATTCAATTTTGGTCCTTTCTGTCACTGAGAAACCTTGAGAAATTTGAATTTGAAATTAAATGGCTAGCTTCCAGCACCAGTAGAAAATCGGTGGTCAATATTTGAATTTAGATCAACTTTATATCGTGACCATCGGATCCTCTATTCGTGGTCTTTGTGTCTTTAACTCAGCTACCAGCCTCAGGTTAAATCTCAGCGAACATGCGACAAAGGCATTTCTATTCACAAAATAAAAACCTAAACCACTGTTTAACTTTCTGATTTAGTGAACAAAGAAAATAACCAACCCTGGGCACATTTGGTGAATGAGTGACTGAAGGGAAAAAATTAACCTTAGTCCATCATTCAGCGAATACGTGACTATAGGGAAACTCCAAGTCATAGAATACATTACTTAACCCATGTTAGATCAAACGATTCAGTGAATGACTGCTTTCATTGAATCGTGAAGTCCCTTCTTAACCTCAGGTTACTCTTTGCAAACTGGTGAATACATAAAAAATTTGAGGGCCCACTGATTATCTAGCGAATTAGCGACCAAAGACTTTTTGCCAATTCACTGAAAAATTTGAAACACTGCTACTTTATCTAGAGATTCAGTGAACACGTATTCACTGAATCGCTAAAAGATTTAGAACCCTGCCATAATACTCTGTGAACAAGCGAACACTGCAAACATTTATCGGGACCACCAAAGATTTAATCACTCTACCAAAACCTTAGACTAGAAACTGGGCCCGCCTGAAAAGAGATCAACGGTTGTCATAAAATCTCATGCATCTAACACATTCTATCAAATCCTAAGACAACTGTCTGATCAACCCCTTTTACCTTTTCTCTACAGATCCTCTGATAGGAAATGAAATCAATATTTGGCGCAAGATCTTAAGCCTCTGACACATCTCATAAGAACTTACTCCCGCCGCTGATTTACTGACAATGTCAGGTCCCTCTAACACATCCAAAAACTAGGTCCCATTGAAAACTGCCAATGTATTAATACATGGACCAATGAGAAGCCACCATTTGTGCATACGTGTTACCTTGGACCCACTAACAACCTTTACATTAGATTCCAAACCGATGGCTGTCGCATGATCACGAAGGGGAAGAATATTCCTTACGATCATGCGATAACCACTGGATCTTCAGTCGACTGTCAACTTGACCCCACCCCACCATATCATCTTTTCTTTCAGCCAATAAAATGTCACCACTTGTGCTTATGTGGCAGTGGTCCCGCCTGCATTGAAAAGTTACGTCATGAAAAAGAATCAATGGCCATCTTAAAAGCACAAGCCTCTGACAAAACCTTTGCGCTTTCATGACAGCCATTGGATCAAGATGCTGTCAGAGCTAGGCCTAGAAAAGATTAAGTTGAAACATTAGGAAATATTAATCACTAGGACATAGGAAAATTAAAAGCCACTGGGGGTATAAAACCTTTAGTCGCAAGATCACGTAACATAAAAAAGGTTCACATGATCACGTGACAGAGAGGTTAATCATTTAACACATGCGTAAAAGGAGTTTCAAGTGGCCCAAAAAGTAATGACAAATTAGAATAGGGCTAGGTCTTTACAAAGGGTTTTAATACAACGGCTATATTTTCAAAAATTTGAACCAAGGGTTTAAGGCTAGAGACCTAAAAACAATTGCAGAGACCAGGGGGAAAAAGCTACAGCCATGAAATTTTTTGCACATGCTAACAATGGCTCTGTCTGGGGATGTATACCTCCTAAAGTCATAGCAAGGACCTAGAATCACTGGTTAAAGCAAACCATCCCACTGCAAAAGGGCACAAAGACCTCAAAAACTAGCAACCAAACCAGAGAAACAGGAAAGGAAAAACTATATAGAGTTTACAATATTTATAGAAGGCTCGGGCCCCAAAACTTTTGATCAATTCTTTCCTCTATCAAACAAATAATTTTCATCTCCATTTAGTAGAGGAAAACTAAAATTACATTTTCCATCCATCCTGCCAAAAACATTGTGATCCACATTCAGCATATTATATAAAAAATGATCACCATACTCACCACCACTCAGTAAGATAGGGTCATCAAGCTGCCATAAATATTGATTACTTTATGACACCAAAATGTCACACCCTTCCCTTTCACTGTCATGCTAAAAGAGGAAATAATCCTCAACCTCATGGATGGACACATCAGCATGTTGATCACTAGTTTGCAATAAAGAATAAATCTTTTCTATCTCCTTACTCTGCAAACTAACATAGCACTTCTCAAGACAAAAATTTGATTGCATGAAAATGGAAACAACTTGCTAATCAAAAATCACATCAGAAACTTTTGGAAAGGAACAAGAAGTGTCAGTCAATGACTCATTAGTCATTTTCAAATCTAAGAAAACCCCTTCAAATTTACCACTCTCCAGCATCAAAGTATAAACAAGAACTGCAGACATTGGGCTCTTGTAAAACTAAATCCACACTAGTACACATACCATCATACTCATCAAATATGACATTATAAAATTTAGTAGAATGATGTGTACCATCCTCTTGCATATGAAAAATGGGAGAAGGGACCTCAATAGAAGTTTCACACATCATGCCATCACTTATTCTTTCTTCATCAAAAATAATATCTACTAGGCATAAGATTTTGGAAACATACTTGGGAGTGCATCTCTAAAATTCTACATCTAAGAGCTTTGATATTTGCTCACTACTTAGTAAGCATTGAACTTCACATTGTATCTCATTGGTCTCATTGCAAATGTTTCAAACATCATCCTCATTTGAGACAGGAGCTGAAATTTCTTATGTCGCAATACCTTGTGCGAGGCCATCACTACATGAACTTACATCTATTACAGATTCATCTTCTATCTCTTGATAACCACAAGTTCCATTATCAACATTAGCATCATAAGACTCATCCTCCACAAATGAAGCCATCCATCCTTTAAAATTTTCTAGTGCTTCATTCCTAGAAGATGTAGACCAATTGACTGAATCAGGTATACCAAGTTCTAAAAACATTTCAGCATATTGGGAATCTTGAAGCTCAATTTCCATAAGAAACTCATCACAAGCTACAAGAAACTTCTTATACTATGAATGGGAGGAATCCCCTTTTCTTTCTCCTATTGTACATCTCAAAATTTTTATGCAAGTTTGCTGGATTTTTTGACTCATCAAATAAATACATCTTTCTCTATCAACATTTCTAAAATCTGACAGAGAACTTTCAGACCTAGAAACATCATCTTGATTCATCAAGGCTAGAAACTCCATTTCAATATACTGACAAAACAATGTAACTTGTTCTCATGACAAAACTTCTATTCAAATTAATGCAACCATTGACCTTATTAAACCTCAACATATTTCTGATACTCTTTTCAACAACTAAAACTTCTATCCAGAAATATGATCAAACTTTCAAAATTAATTTCCCCTTTTCAGTGATGACTTGTTCACCTAATTAGGGATTGTTCTTGCTTAATGAAATAGGATTACTTGGAGATGTTGTGAATGCTAAAAAATATTGATCTAAAGTCTCCTCAAAATCACCTTTCAAACTTTGGTAGAGTCACCGCTTCTTTGCATAGGACAAATCTGAATCAGTTGAGAACCCTTCCCAACGCTGAACCTTCTTCAAAACCCACAATCACAACATAGTCTCATAGGATAACTGCTTGTTAGGACTGCAAATATACCACTTTTTGCTACAAAACACTGACCAAACAGAGACTCAGAGTCACCACTCAACACTTAGTGAGAAAATTTTACAAATGTGTTTTTTATATCTAACTTTGTGGTCATTTAACCAGACTATGGGATGATCCAGCCAAGCAAGGAGAGCTTGTTGTCTTTTAATTCTTCCCCAGTAGAGTCACTATTTTGTTGGAGACTTGGATGGGTAAATCAATCTGGTCAACAAAAGATTTTGACTTTACAATGTAATCACAACCAGAGATCCTAACATACATGCTTCTTTATTGTTGTTCTCCCTAGTAGAGTTGCCAATCTGTTAGAGCTTTTCCTTGCAGGACCAAACTTGAATCAATAGATGGGCTTGATTCTCAGGGTAGGCACTCAATCTTGACAAGAAAATAGTCTAATTAATGAGGATAGAGAACATCCTCCTTCTTCTTTGAGCTCCACATCACTCAGGCAGGTATTACCTTATCTGCACACTCAAGACACCTCATGATAAACAATAGGCCTACAGATAGATTATTGTGGAATAGTCTTCAAACCACTTTAGGTATCCTATACCCCAATGAAAAAAATTCTTATGCAATAGCCCTACTTGAATAGAATGAATCTGAAGACTAGAATGGACCTCCTACTACTACTATCATCAACATGAAAGGGAAAGGTACTTGATTTGCAAGATTGATGTTGGGTTGAAAGGACCCCTGAGATACCCTTAGTCTCTCATAGACCAGTGCCTTATCCAATGGGCAGTAGAGTCAAATACCTCACTGTAAAAGAGAGCTATGAAACAAGAAAATAATACATTTTAATATGCTAATGCCTTACATCAAACATACACCATTAATCAGGTCATATTTCAACAATCCACCTATGTTTCCAACTATGCTATCACTCATTTAAAGGATTTTAACCCTCCCCTTAGAAGAGACCTATGAACAAGTAATACATTAATTAGTATCCACTAAAAGACAAACATGAGATACCCTTGATACCCCAATTCATACAAACCTGAAAACTAGTCCTAGACCTAGTTACTTCTGCAAAAACAACTCTATTGCAGACACATAGAAAATGCAAGTAGAAAGATTGCAACACCCTTGATGCTTCAATTAATAAGTCTAAAACTCAAATGGAGAAAAATCTAATACCAATAGAAATGTATTGAAATCTTATACATAAGACAAATTGTTACAACTTCTTTCTATTCTCCAAAGCCAGAAAGGAAAGAGGGAACACTCTATATGCAGAGAAGAAGGAAAATATCTACAGGAAAAGGACCCTTCATGGAACTGAAAACTAGAAAACTTCCAAATTTTCTGAACCCCTCTAAATGATCTTGAAAATCCTTTTATAGGAACAAGGATTGTAACAAGCAAAAGATCATTTAGGGAAAAAATAGGTCTACAAAAACCAGGTACAAAAAGAAATAAAGAATGTAGGAAACCCAAGAAACCTTAGAAAATTAGATCAAATCTGATGTACAAATGCATTGGTTTCACAATCAGGGTTAACTGCAGATACAAATTCAATCAATTTCTTGCTACAAGAAACAAAATTTAAAATGCTAGAGTCAGTTTGCAAATCATCCTTCGTGTACCAATCATGAAAGTCTCTGGACCACACTGCAACCACCAATGCCACCAAACAAATCAAATCTAGCCGTGAAAGCATTCAATTCTGGTGCTTTCTATCACTGAGAAACCCTCAAAAATTTGAATTTGAAATTAAATGGCTAGCTTCCAGCACCATTAGAAAATCGGCGGTCAACATTTGAATTTAGATCAACTTTATATCATGACCTTCGGATCCTCTATTCGTGGTCTTTATGTCTTTAACTCAACTTCCAGCCTTGGGTTAACTCTCAACGAACACGTGACAAAGGCATTTCTATTCATAGAATAAAAATCTAACCCACCATTTAACTTTCTGATTCTGTAAACAAGGAAAATAACCAACCCCGGTCACATCTGGAGAATGGGTGACTGAAGGGAAAAACTTAACCTTAGTCCATCATTCAACGAATACGTGACTATAGGGAAACTCCAAGTTGTAGAATACATTACTTAACCCATGTTAGATCAAATGATTCAGTGAATGACTACTTTCATTGAATCGTGAAGTCCCTTCTTAACCTCAGGTTACTCTTCATGAACTAGCGAATACATAATAAATTTGAGGGCCCACTAATTATCTAGCAAATTAGCGACCAATGACTTTTCACCAATTCACTGAAAATTTTGAAACACTACCACTTTATCTAGAGATTCAATGAACATGTATTCACTGAATTGATAAAAGATTTAGAACCCTACCATAATACTCCATGAACAAGCGAACACTGCAAACATTTATCGGGACTGCCAAAGATTTAACTGCTCTGCCAAAACCTTAGATGAGAAACTGGGCCCGCCTAAAAAGTGATCAATAATTGTCATAAAATCTCATGCATCTGACACATTCTATCAGATCCTATGACTACTTTCAGATCAACCCCTTTTACCTCTACTCTACAGATCCTCTGACAGGAATGAAATCAACAGTTGGTGCAAGATCTTAAGCCTCTGACAACCACTAGATCTTTAGTTGACTGACAACATGACCCCACCCCACCATATCATCTTTTCTTTCGGCCAATAAAATGTCACCACTTGTGCTTATGTGGCAGTGGTCCCATCTGCATTGACAATTTACGTCATGAAAAAGAATCAATGGCCATCTTAAAAGTGCAAGCCTCTAACAAAACCTTTGTGCTTTCGCAACAACCATTGGATCAAGATGGTGTCAGAGCCGGGCCTAGGAAAGATTAAGATGAAACATTAGGAAATATTAATTGCTGGGACTTTGGAAAATTAAAATCCGCCAGGGGTATAAAACCTTTAGTCGCAAGATCACATAACATAAAAAAGGTTCACATGATCATGCGACAAAGAGGTTAATCATTTAGCACATGCATAAAAGGAGTTTTAAGTGGCCCAAAAAGTAATGACAAATTAGAACAGGGCCAGGGCTTTACAAAGGGTTTTAATACAACAACTATATTTTCAAAAATTTGAGCCAAGGGTTTAAGGCCAGAGACCTAAAAACAACTACAGAGACTAGGGGGAAAAAGCTACAGCCATGAAAATTTTTGTACGTGCTAACAACATCTTCTCTGACTATGCCAAATCGCACTCATTGTTACACCAGATCTCAATTTCAGATCTCTGTACTTCGCATGTCTTCCTTCACAAATTCACTTTCACATTTAGCTCTTTTCTTCACTTCATATTCATCCACTACAACAAGGAAAAACATTCCTTCCTTTATACCACACTCAAGTAATTACAAATGAGTCGGCATACAATTATAAAATAAAAGTTTCCACATGCTACATCAAAATTACACAAAACTATCAGCTTCCAACTACAATAATTCTTCAATCATGTGACCTCAAAGTTTGCACTATCATCCACATCATGAACAATGTGTCTTCAACTTCCCTTTAACTCTGCAAAACCAGATTCCATCCCAATTAGGAGATATCATCCGATTTCCACAAACTGCTACTTAGGAACACTACTTGAATACTACTTCCACCAAAATGCTCATAACTTCCATGAATAAATGAATTACTGTCTGCGCTCTTAACCATAATAATATAACATATCAAAGTGTATATCCTTAACATCACATAGCTCCAACTACAATATCCCATTTGTGCTAATTAAAACTCTGTCTACTTCTTTGTAAGTCTCCAGTAAATCACCGTGTTGACATCAATGACAATCATAGTCATGAATGAAACAACAACTATTACAGAATGGCTACCAAACATTTAGCATTCATTCCTAACAATCTCCCCCATTGGCATTGATGGAAACATAGATGAAAAAATATCCAATGTTCCAAAAAATCCAATACTGCAACACTGCTGCTCCAAGTCCTCTTCATTAATCAAATCTTGCTTCATTTTCCTGTTCAGATAGTACAAATAGTTTTTTCATGTACACTTCTCCCCAATTGACATCAGTGACAGAAATTTCATCATTATGTCAACAAAAACTCTAATGTCAGAAGACATTGTTCAGAAAAAATACATCCACTAGAGTCCTCATGACTCAGCTCAGATACACATACTCCCTCATAGAGGAAGTACCAACATCTAGTCCAGAAGAAAGATAAGGCTCATATACCACTGGACAGATGCAACCAACTGCATCACTTCTCAAAAGTAGGCTAGGGAGTAACCCCAAGTATACCTCTTAGATACTCAAATGTATCCTTAGGCAAAGGCTTTGTAAATATATCTGCTATCTTCTCCTTTGTACTTATGTATTCAAGTCTGACTTCTTTCTCAGTAACTTTCTCTCTTACAACATGATACTTAATCTCTATATGTTTTGTCTTAAAATGTAATACGTGGTTCTTAGACACACTAACTGTGTTGGTGTTGTCATAATGTATGACGACAGGTTCAACAAACTTTATTCCAATATCCTTTAGCATTTGCTTCATCCAAATTATCTGGTTACAATTGTTTGCTTCTGCTACATATTTTGCTTTTGATGTACTCTATGAGATACAATTCTACTTCTTTCTTAACCAAGAAACCAATCTTCCTCTAAGGAAAAATGCTCCACCACTAGTGCTTTTCTTATCATCAACATTGCCTCCCCAATTAGCATCTGTATATGAATATAGGGTAAAATCATCAGATTTTTCATACCACAATCCATAGTCCATTGTGCCTCTTAAATATCTCAGTATCCTCTTTACTACTACATAATGTGATTCTCTAGGTTCAGCTTGAAATATTGCTACAATTCCAACTGAATGTGTTATATCAAGTCTTGTATGAGTCAAATACTATAATCCTCCAATCATAGATATGTATTTCTTATGTTCAATTGTCGGTGTTTCATCTGTGCTAGATAATTTATGTCCGATTACCATAGGTGTTCCAATTGGTTTACAGTTATCCATTCCAAATCTTTTCAACAAGTCATTCAAGTACTTTGTCTGACTTACAAAGATACCATCATTTTTTTGTGTTATCTGCAATCCCAAAAAGTATTTTATTTCACCAATCATACTCATTTCAAATTCAGTCTTCATTTCATCAGCAAATTTGTCACTAGCTTCATCTTCTCCAAAAATAATGTCATCAACAAAAATAACTATAACCAACAAACTATTTTCAATTTCTTTTGTGTACAGATTACTATCAGCTGTTCCTTTTGTAAATCCCAACTTTAAAAAATACGTGTTCAATCTTGCATACCAAGTTCTAGGTTCTTGTTTTAGTCCATATAAAGCTTTCTTCAGTTTACATACCATGTCTCCTTCTTGAGTCAAAGGAAAACCTTCAGGCTACTCAATGTAGACTTCTTCTTCCAATTCT
The DNA here is from genome assembly GCA_027943335.1 of Chamaecyparis obtusa. Taxonomy (NCBI): domain Eukaryota; kingdom Viridiplantae; phylum Streptophyta; class Pinopsida; order Cupressales; family Cupressaceae; genus Chamaecyparis; species Chamaecyparis obtusa. The sequence goes on from BSBK01005856.1 coordinate 99,452, forward strand.
CCATTCAAAAAAGTTGACTTCACATCCATCTGATATACTTTGAATTTCTTGTAAGCTGCATAAGCCAAAAACATTATTACTGCTTCAATTCTTGCAACAGGTGCAAAGGTTTCTTCATAGTCAATTCCTTCTTGCTGTGAGTATCCCTTACATACCAATCTTTCTTTGTTTCTTACTACTTCTCCTTGTTCATTCATCTTGTTTCTAAATACCCATTTAGTTCTAATAACATTCTTGTCTTTAGGTCTAGGGACCAATTCCCATGTCTTGTTCTTTTCAATCTGATCTAGTTCTTCTTTCATAGCATTAGTCCAACTTTCATCTTCACAAGCTTCACTGGTAGTTTTAGGTTCAATTTGAGAAATCAAACATAACTATTCTTATACCTTATTTTGAGTTAGAACTCCTCTTTTGATGCTTTCAATAATTTGCCCAATAGGATGATTTCTTGATAAACTCTTGTTAGGTGTCACTGTCTCATATCTCACTTCAGGTGTAGGTTCTTCAATGACTTCACTGTGGATTTCATTCAACAAATCACTGTCAGTCTCATAAAATAATTTAGTAGATCCAGTGTTAGGTTTAGGATGAGCTTCTTCATCTGATTCATAATCAAGCATTCTTTCCTAAATTTTGAACTTTTCATCAACTTTAACATTTGTGCTCTCAACAATAGTCTTAGTTCTTTTACTATAACATCTATAGGATTTTCTTTTCAAAGAATATCCAAGAAATATACCTTCATCACTTCTAGGATCAAACTTTCCAATATCATCATCTCTCTTTATATTCCAAAAATTCTAAAATACTTAACTGAGGGCGCATTTCAAAACCATAATTCATAGGGTGTCTTGTTTGTGTCTGCCCTGATTTGTACTCTGTTCATTGTATACACTGCTTCTCTCCAGAATATCTTCACCAAATCATTCTCAAATAACATAGCTCTTGCTACTTCAGTCACTGATCTATTTCTTCTTTCTATAATACCATTTTGTTCAGGTGTTCTAGAGGCTAAGAATTGTCACTTAATGCCATTTTCATCACAAAAGGTGTTAAACTCTCTAGAAGTAAATTCTCCACCTCTATCAGATCTCAAACATTTAATCTTCATTCCAGATTCATTCTCAACTTTATCCTTAACAATCTTAAACTTATCAAATACTTCAAACTTTTCTTTAAGAAATGCAATCCACATCATTCTTGTAAAATCATCAACAAGAATCATAAAATAATTTTCTCCATAGAATCCTCTAGTCCTGGTAGGACCACTCAAATCTGTATGAACAATCTCTAGTTTTTTTGCAGATGTAAACTTCTTACTGGGAAAAGAAATTCTCTTCTATTTAGCCATCACACATTCTTTGCAAATCATGTTAGTAGGCTTCATAATTTTAGGTAAATCCTTTACTACAAGTGTAGTACTTACTTTCACAATATTGTCAAAGTTTATATGACAAAACTTTCTATGCCATAACCAACTGTCATCAATTTTAGTAATCAAACATGTTATCTCAGTAGGATTCAACTGAAATACATTACCTCTGGTTCTAGATCCAGTTCCAATCAGATTTCCATCTTTATCCTTTATCACACAAGTTTTCTTAGTAAACCAATCTTGATATCCCTTATCAACTAACTATCCAACACTCAAAAGATTATGTTTCAATTCATCCACAAAGTAAACATCATCAGTATTAGTCTTTCCATCAAGAGTAATAAATCCTATACCTTTAATCAAGCAAGGTGCATTGTTTCCAACTCTAACAACTCCTCCATCATATTCGTTAAACTTTATGAACTTTTTCATGTCTCCAATCATATGATGTGAACAACCACTATCTATAATCCAATTAGCTTTCTTTTCAACTTGAGAAACTAAGGCTTTTTCTTCCTTAACATTAGTTTCAGGATTCTCTTCTTTAATTGCTACAAATCCTATGCCATCATTATTCTCAGTATCACTTTCAATTAGAGTTCTCTCTATACTAGCTTCAAGATCTTCATCATTAGCATAATAACATTCCTTAGATCTTCTAGGTTTGAAATTTTTTCTGTACTTTTTAACTCTCTTAGGACATTTAGATGCAAAATAACCATATTCTTGACAAGTCCAACATTTAAAAATTTTCTTACCATCTGGTTTTCTCTTCATAAGCAAGGCAATACCTTCTTCAATCTTCTTATCTTCTTCATTTCTAGATCTGCTGCTGCTAGCATAATCTCTGCTCACACTGATGCTTCTTGAAAAAGTAGGGCAAACACTAAGAGCATTGAATGCTATCTCCATTTTAGGTAAGTCTCTTGATAACCTTAGGTTCATCTCTGCTGCTTCCAATCTTCCAAGAAGAGTCTCTCTTGTAAAGTTTGTAGTACAAGGTATAACTTGTTCAATCATCTATGTTGTATGCTTAAATACAAAAGTTAATGTTCTCAGAATTTTCCATATCACTTCATTTTTTATCTTTGTTCCTCCACAAGATTTTATACCTGTAACAATTTCTGACATTCTACCAATATAGCTTCTAATAGATTCATCTTCCAACATTCTTATATATTCAAATGCACATATCCAATTATGTAATCTAACTCTTTTTTCATGTTCATCACCTTCAAAAGTAGAGTGTAAAGCTTTCCAAATTTCATAATATTTTTTCAAACATTTTACCTGACTGTACTCATTCTCTAGAAGGGCTGTCAAAAGTACTTCTCTTGCAAGTATGTTACACATGACTAGATCTCTCTCATCAGTAGTACATGTTTCAAGATTGTCCTCTTGAATGATAGTCTTATAATTCTTTGTAATCAACCAATAACTTGGTCCTAAACATAGTAGATGTGTCTTCATCTTTTCTTTCCAGCTGTCAAAATTTACTCCATCAAACTTAGGGCTTTCTTTCCTAAAATTTTCCATGGATCTCCTTAAGCTGTTAAACTTCTTTTTCAAGGACCTACTGCTTTGATACCAATTGTTAGAAAGTAAAGTCCACTAAGATAACTGAGAGGGGGGGGGGGTGAATCAATTATCAGATAATTATAACTTTTATCAACTTCAACAACATTAAACCATGTAAGCAATATAATTACCAACCATAGAAAGATATTCATACACAATAACACAATGACACAAGATATGTTGACTAGGGAACCTCTTGATCAAAGAGTAAACCCCGGTGGGAATGATGCCCACAAAAGATGCACTAATTTGAATATTCCTTGTGAAAGGATGGACTCTGTTAGGAGTCTTATGAAATACATTCATTACATATGAATCCTTGTTAGGAGATTTTGAATCCATGTTAAAAGATTCTAACCCTGTTAAGAGTTATGGAAGATAGAAGGAACCACTTCCCAAATAGCTTCAGGGTAAGATTATTGAACACACTATCCAAATAATCTTTATATTACTCAACAGAATAATATGTTACCTCTTCTCTGACTATGCCAAACTGCACTCATTGTTATACCAGATCTCAATTTTAGATCTCTGTACTTCGCATGTCTTCCTTCACAAATTCGCTTTCACATTTAGCTCTTTTCTTTACTTCATATTCATCCACTACAACAAGGAAAAACATTCCTTCCTTTATACCACACTCAAGTAATTAAAAATATGTCAGAATACAATTATAAAATAAAAGTTTCCACACGCTACATCAAAATTACACAAAACTGTCGGCTTCCAACTACAATAATTCTTCACTCATGCGACCTCAAAGTTTGTGATGTAATCCACATCACTAAAAATATTTCTTCAAATTTATTTTAATTTCTCAAAACTAAATTCCATCTCGATTAGGAGATATCATCTGATTTCCACAAACCGCTACTCAGGAACACTGCCTGAATACTACTTCCACCAAAATGCTCATAACTTGCATGAATAAATGAATTACTGTCTATGCTCTTTACCATAACAATATAACATATCAAAGAGTATATCCTCAACATCACATAGATCCAACTACAATATCCCATGTGTGCTAATTCAAACTTTGTCTGCTTCTCTGCAAGTCTTCAGTAAATCAGTGTGTTGACATCAATGACAATCATAGTCATGAATGCAAAAACAACTGTTACAGAATGGATGCTAAAAAATTTAGCATTCATTCCTAACAAAGGATATCAAGGAAAAAGATAAGAGAGCCACTAGGAGGGTTATTACAACCTCCTTAGTAAGTCATCATTTGAGAAAGGCTCGTTTGATGAGACAAACTTGTGTTGACTTGAATCTAAATCATAAAACTTTGAATAGAGCACTTGCAAGAAGAGAAATACTTGATGATGCTCTTCAAAATGATACATGGGATTATGGTGGGATAATTTCATGTTGTGATAAGAAGCTTATTGATGCTATGAAGGATCAAATTCAACTATTTTGGCAATCTAACTCAAGAGTGTCACAAAATGTGAAAGATGTCTTGAAGTTGAGAATTGGCATTCAAGACCACACCCCGCATCCCAAACATTATTTGGAGGTGAGTCAAACAATGTTGTTCAATTTTTTTTGTGAAACACATCCAACATTGAAAATATCACAAAGAGCTTTTGAAGCCCTGGAGCCTTTTTTTTGTGTGCCTCTTAAGATTTGAAATACTTGTTGTTGAAAATATCATGTGGAGTTTTCAATGCACCATGAATTGTTATGATCCATTCATTCTACTTTGCATAGTAGTGAAATGTTGGAGGAGTGTACTGCAAGTTCTCTTCCAAAATAATCAAGAGACTTGCTAGATCATTTTTTATGTCCTAGAGATGATGGATGTTTATTTTATAGAAAAGATTTCTTAAATGACAAGTGCTCAGAATGTGGTGGGCTAGTGAAGTTTGTTGAATGTTTTCATGAGGGCTTCGAACATGATTTTGGAAAGACAATTATCCATAAAAAGGTATATAAAATTGTTAAATATACATTAAAAAGTGGAGGTGAAGGCTCTAGATGTGAGTTGGTTACTAAAGAATACAAGGTAGCTGATTTTATTTCAGATTTTAGGAAGAATATTTTTTACAAGTATGTAAGGCATAGTCACAGGTCTCAGTGGTTGGATCAACAATTTAGGATGTGTAAGGACACTTTCCTGATTGGCACTATTATATCAGTTGTTGACTTTGCAAAGAACTATACATTGCAGCCCTAAAATGAGTTGCAAGCTCACTATTATAATTCTATTCATGTTTCTATTTTTGTGCACATAACATATAGACATTCCACTGATAGTACAGAAGATGATCGAAAGATAATCAGAGAGTACCATTTTTATATGAGCGATGATAGATCACACTCACTCGAGTTTGTCCAACATTTCTTTGAGAATTATTTTGAGTGGGTGCGGGAAAATAATATTTCTATGGATAGACATCTCATTTGGTTAGATAATTGCATAGGTCAATTAAAAAATGCTCGTATGTTTTATTGGTTATGTAGAATGCATGTAGAGAGAGGTGTACCTCATATTTGGAGTTTTTTTGAGGCCATTCATGGAAAAGGGGAGCATGATGGAGTAGGTACATGCGTAAAGAGAGCTCTAGTTAAGGAGCAACTGAGGATTTCAGCTGTAGAACTCATTGATGCCCATTCTATTGTTGATTTGTGTACTTCAACATTTTCATAGGAGGGACTCTTGATTCAGCAGTGCATAGATTCTTTTGGTTGGTTGAGTTGGGCAGAATAGGAGATAGGTTGGATTGTCAAAGTTTGGAAGATTATTAAAAAATGCATTCATTTTGAAGCTTAGATGCTGGTACATGGATAATTTGGACACGAGAGTTGGCTTGTTATTGTCCGAGTTGTCTTTAGTGTGATTGGGATCAGTGTGAGTCAAGTGAGTGGGTTGATACATGAGTTCCACATTATCTTACTCCTTTATCTCTCACAGTCTCTAGAATAAATGATGACATGGATTGTTCACTTGACTATGACCATCTTTTAGATCTTCTATAGCTAGGACATGTCTTTGCATTGGTTGCACCAGAAGGGAATTATGAGAGATCGGATTACTGGTTAGCACGTTGTGTACGAGAAAAGTAGAAACTTGCACAATTGATGACAAATGATGATATGTTCACATATCCAATAGGATCACATGTTGTTGTGGAAACATGGTTGCGCACATATATGATTAGAAATAATGGAATTCCTGCATTTGAAGACTATGAGAAGCACAAAACCATTCTCATGTATTCACACCTTGTTATAGCAACTGATGTTAAGTTGTTGAAACATCAAGGAAAACCAAAGACAAAGGAACTTTGGACTATTAGTACTATTGATCATGAAGCAATACTGAATACTCTCAAGGAAAGAGATGACCCTTCAGGCACACTTCAATAGGTAAGTTCAACTCAAGTTAAAATATAGTTCGGTAATTTGCATATTTAGATGCCAAAAGGGAACTTCTTATATTCTCTATTAACTTTTCTTCTGCCTTCCAAATGTAGGGATTGGAGTGAAAAGGACACTTATTTTTTATATATAGTTGTGTAATTTGCATATTTATATGCCAAATTTTGTATATAAAACCAACAATCGAATGTAATGTGCATAGTTAGATGCCAAATTTTGTATATAAAAATAACAATCAAATGTAATGTGCATATTTAGATGCCAAATTTTGTATATAAATACAACAATCGAATGTAATGTGCATATTTAGATGCCAAATTTTGTATATAAAAAATTTGATGCAAAATTGGAAATATAAAAGAGCCCATGGGGTTGATTTGCAAATATTAAAATCCCACATTTATATCATCTTAATTTTGTATCCTTACATTTCTATTGTCTTAATTCTATTACATTTGTATCATCAAATGATGTAATAGTTGGATTCATTGAGTCAAAATTGGTCAAATGTGTCCAAAGTAAAATGATGATTCCCTGGGTGAAGGGATAGTGTTCAAGGATTGCATTCTAGCACCGAATGGACTGTGCCATTAGCTCTAGCTGGGTGGGTAAATGCTAGGAACAACCCTATTTTGACCACTGAGTCAGTAGAACGTTCCGAACCATGTCGGACCAAAGTGTCCCCAAGGTGCATTAAGCACGATTGGGCAGCAAACTTTATAGGCTCGTAACTTGGACCCCGTGAGAGGTATTGGAGATCCATGAGATGCTACAGGATGACATTTTAGAGGCCCATAATAACCTCTCTTCATTCTGGGAGATTCAAATTTGTTTGAATTTGGCATGCCAGTCTCGCTCAATGCCAAAACTTGCAGTGAGGGTCAGTTGAAAGTTGCACCAATGGATTACTTCCAAACCGTTCATCTCGACACCGGATGGACTGTGCCATTAGCTTCGGTTGGGTGGGTAAATGCTAGGGACAACCCCATTTTGACCACTGAGTCAGCAGAACATTCCAGACCACACCGGACCAAAGTGTCCCCAAGGTGCACTAAGCATGATTGAGTAGTGAACTTTCTAGGCTCGTAATTCGAACCCTGTGAGAGGTATCAGAGATCCGTGAGATGCTACTGTAATACCCCAAAAATGGGCTATAGGTTCATTAACCTCCTACATCTTCAATTTGAACGAAATCGACATCGAAGTCCTAACCTAAGGCACATCTACACATTATCGAAATCCTAATTGATTTTATCATAAATTCTGCATCGGGGAATATTCCTAGCAAAAATTCCTATTTATTCTAATTATCTTTAATTTAATTATTATTTGGCGATGAATCCTATTTATCCTAAAGTTTGATTAATTGAATATGATGAATATTTAATTATGCCACTTAATTATTTAATTAGATTTAATTTAATTTATTCTTAATTATATTATTTAATTTTGACAATAAATCAAATCTCCTATGAATAATTGATTAAATATTTATTTAATTGATTAAATCCAAGTTGTCAATATTTAATAATATAGTTTTAAATAAAAGTTTGATTAAAATAATTGATTAACCCACAAATCAGTTATTTTTAAATTTAAAATTAGTTAAGTTGAAGATAAATCACTTTATTTATTTAATTAATTCATGATTATTTGTGCACATTCAAAGAGCAGTTAAACTTTAAATCAAAAAATCAATTCAAGTTGTTATCTTTTCAAAACTCAACATCTATTTTGAGATCAAAGTTAATCTAAACTTCTGATTTGAGTTAAAAAATTGTTCTTGCATGATTTTGCATGATTTTATGAGTTATCTATTTGTAATTTCTTGTTAACTCAAAAATCAACCTGAGTTCATCAAGAGTGATTTATGACTTTTTCCATGCACCCTCAAGCCCTGGATTTCTATAAAATCAAGGTTCATCTCTTTACAAATCGTCCACATAGTTTGCATACTTACTCTGGCGAATTGACATCAGAGGAATCATCAAGCTTCTTCTGAATCAACATTTTGTGAGATCAATCTTGTTTTCAATTCATTCTAGTTTCATATTTCATATCATTGTTAGCTTAATTTGCATATCATTTCAATCCATTTAGATTAATTTATTATCAATTTTTCTCATCTTATTGCATCAAAAAAAAGAAGAAGATTAATTTGCATTCATATTTTATTGCTTTCATCATTTAAATCCTTCGTTTAGGTGTTGCATTGTCACTGATCTCGATCTAATTTGAGAATACCATACTCGCACCTACTAGAAGGCAGTAAATCATCTGGTTAGCTATATTGTTCTTATTTGCATATTTTGATTTTTGCTAACTTCTAATGTTATACTGAAGTGTTGTGTCTACAGATAGGTATAAAATTTACACACACATTTCTGGCACCCATCGTGGGGCAAACCCACCTTTACATGCTGGTTTTGATTTTTTTTTTTTTTGGAGCTAAAACCCTAAAGTTTCAAAGATTTAATTTTATCTCCCAAACGGATTGGATTTTTGGTCTCAAATTATTTTTGAAGGTAGGAGACATATCAGGGAAGCTTCAATAAAAAATTCAAAATTTTCTGAGATGTTTTGAATTTTTAATCATTTTTTTAATTTTCTAGAAAAAATTAATTTTTGATGCAAATCAGCATATTTTTCAAAAAATTTTACAATTTCTGGAAAGCTCTTTAAATTCTATAGGGGGTCCATTCTCTGTGTTTTAAATTTGGATGCAATATAATAGCTCAAATAGTCAATATACAAAAATTGGTCTGTTTTGGTAAAATGGGTCTCTAGGGCACAAATGAAGAGATTTTTCTAAAAATTTTACATTTTTGGAAATCTCTCTATTTTTTATTAGGGGTCTTTGTTTTTCATGTCTATTTTTGTTGCCGAAATCATATCAAAAAAATCAGATCTTGTTGACTAGTTAAAATGCAACAAAAAATAAAATTTTGTGATGGGTATGCACTTATTTTTCACATGGTTCAATGAATGATATGAGTTGTCATTTAGATTAGTTGCTGGTTATTATTGCTCCTAATAATTGATTTTCAGATCTAACCTAGGGTTTTCATAAGTTGAATATACATTGCATATCTTGTTTGCTTATTTTCTTGTCAGAGAGTTTGTGGCTTGCTTGCGTGGGATTGCTTAAGAAAGCTAAAAATAGGTAAAATATACTAAGCGTGTTGTGAGGGAATTCAAGTATTCTATGACTGAAGGAGAATAGCTCTGAGAACCAATCAACATTCTCCATCTGAAGAAATTCTATGCCTAAGGCATTTAGTGTATGGTAAATTGTCCTGAAAAAATCTTAAAAATATGAAAAAGTCATTAAAAAAATGAACATCTTGGTGAAAACCTAGCAATGGGTGCCTTGATGATTCACAAAAAAAATCAAAAAAATATCAAAAGTACAAAAAAATGGAAAAAATAAAAAATACAAAAAAATGAGAAAAAGAAAAAGTGCCTTGGTGAAAACCTGGAAATAGGCGCCTTGGTAGCAAAAATAGAATCTCTGCCAAGATGGTGAAAACCTGACAAACGGGTGCTACTTGTTTCAAAATGCTCCATCTATCAATGCAATCTTGGTCTTTCCCAACTTTTAGTCTTGCTTTAGTTTGTACACATTTCTCAGTTTGTTTCTGCATTCCTATTTTCAATAAGTCAGTCTGTACACCAATAAGCTCAAGCGTCTATATCCTATCAATGCTTAACACTTGGGGGCAATTGATGTCATATCCTATGGTCTCAAGTATACCTCAGATGAGTCATATCTAGTCAAGGTCCTTTGAATCTTTATCTGAGTTAGTCAGTCAGTCTCCTCTCTAGAAAGGATTTTCCATCTACAACAATGCAATCAAACACAAACATCAACATAAATTGAAAACAATCTATACTTTTTACATGCTTTTATCTCTTTGTATGCTTACTGATTCACATTGAGATTTTTGCATATTTTTTTCCCACGAGCTCTTCGATGATGTCATTTACAAGATTTAGAGAGTGATGACCAGGGGCATAATCTTTTCTTTATTTTCTTCTTGTATGTGAAAATATAACAACTTTGGAAATTTTGGATTGAAATGGTGTCAGAATGTAAGAGCCTCTATCTCGAATTGGATGGCCACGTGTACCTTAACCATTGATACCCAAACAATTCAAAAAAGTTTGATCTAACTATTTTCTTTTTTGAGTGAGTTCTTTCTCCTATTGTGAAATGTGATCTTACTTAAGGATGTGAATGATAAAGGGTCACTATGAGTAATTCACATTGGATTTAGAATGATCTCTTGACTATTTGATTTGTTTGTATGCAAGGCATATTCTGGTCATCATGACGTCTATGTCTTGATGCTTATACAAATTTCTATATCAAAATGGACATGATATTTAGGTCATCTTGACATTTGTACTTTGGTGCTTATATCTAATCTGACATTCTAAAAATAAAATCAATATTCATATGTCCACAGTTGCCTAACCAGTGGGTGTTGTATTGATTCCTACGCATACAAATCAATATTCATATGTCTATGGTTTCATTACTAGTGGGCATTGTATTGATTTATTCGGTTACCTAAAAAGTTCAATGATGATAACAAATCGAGACATGATCAGTGACTAGGTCCTAGGTCCTAGGTTTGCATTTCATTTTGCACTTTGCATGATTGCATGATCTCACAAATTATCTAATTAAACTTAAATGCTTAAACGATTCTTCAAAAATGCTAAAAACATATCATAAGAGATGAATCTCACATGAAGGTTCCTCCAATGAAATAACAAGTAGAATCCTTTTTCGGGATCAAAATTGAAATCTGAGATCATTTATATTGTCAACTACTTGCACAATCAACCTTCAATCATCACATAAATCTAGTATTCAACTTAACTGACTATCTTACATCAAACTATCAAAATTTCAACTTGGTCAACCATGGTCAACTCATGGTCAAACCTAGTCAAACTTAGTCTTCTAGACCTCTAAAATGATGCAGAACGCATTCTCAGACATGTACAACCACTTCTCAAATCAATTAACATGCTTCTAAACTAGTCAAAGCTGACTTTTCTTGTCAGGTTTCAATTTTCATCCCGAAGGGGGCATGGTATTGCACATCAATCAAATCTATAAATCAATATCTTTCTCTCAGTGATCAAGACAACAACCACATCTAGTTACTGATTCATCAAAAGTCCTTGTCGCTTGGGCAAAATCTTTCATTTCTTGGGGAATATCAAATTCATCGAGATCCATATCAATCTGGTATCCTAAATCTATCTTGTAAACTGTATCAACTTTTCATAACTATCGGTGCATTAGTGTTATTTCCTAAATCTTTGAATGAGAAAGAACAAATTTTTAACTCAAATTAGAAGTTTAGATCAACTTTGAACTCAAAATAGATGCTGATATTCAAAAATATAACTATCGATGCCAAAACTTGTAGTGAGGGTTAGTTGAAAGTTGTGCCAATGGATTACTTCCAAACTGTTCATCTTGACACCAAATGGACTATGCCATTAGCTCCGGTTGGGTGGGTAAATTCTAGGGACAACCCCATTTTGACCACTTAGTTAGCAGAACATTCCAAACCACGCCGGACCAAAGTGTCCCCAAGGTGCATTAAGCATGATTAAGCAATGAACTTTCTAGGCTTGTAACTTGGACCCCGTGAAGGTATCAAAGATCTATGAGATGCTACAGGACATCATTTTTGAGGCCTACAATAATATCTCTCCATTCTGGGAGATTCAAAATTTTTTGAATTTGGCACGCCAGTCTTGCTCGATGCCAAAACTTGAAGTGAGGGTCAGTTGAAAGTTACGCCAATGGATTAATTTCAAACCATTCATCACAGCACCGAATGGACTATACCATTAGCTTCGGTTGGATGGTTAAATGCTAGGGAAAACCCCATTTTGACCACTGAGTTATCAGAATGTTCCGGACCATGTCGGACCAAAGTGTCTCAAAGGTGCACTAAGCACAATTGAGCAACAAACTTTCTAGGTTCCTAAGTCAGACCCTATGAGAGGTATCAAAGATCCATGAGATTCTATAGGATGGTGTTTCTAAAGCCTACAATAGCCTCTCTCCATTTTGGGAGATTCAATTTTTTTTGAATTTGGCACGCCAGTCTCACTCGATGTCAAAACTTGCAGTGAGGGTCAGTTGAAAGTTGCACTAATGGATTACTTCCAAATGGTTCATCCTGGAACTAAATAGACTATGCCATTAGCTTTGATTTGGTGGGTAAATGCTAGGGACAACCCCATTTTGACTACTAAGTCAACAGAATGTTCTAGACCACATCGGACCACAGTGTCCCCAAGGTGCACTAAACACGATTGAGCAGCGAACTTTCTAGGCTTGTAACTTAGACCCCGTGAGAGGTATCAAAGATCTATGAGATGCTACAAGATGGAATTTTTGAGGTCTACAATAACCTCTCTTTGTTCTAGGAGATTCAATTTTTTTTGAATTTGGCATGCCAGTCTCGCTCGATGCCAAGACTTGCAATGAGGGTCAGTTGAAAGTTGCACCAATGGATTACTTCCAAACCATTCATCCTGGCGCTGAATGGACTATACCATTAGCTCCATTTGGGTGGGTAAATGCTAGGGACAACCCCATTTTGACCACTAAGTTAGTAGAACGTTCCAGACCACGCCGGACCAAAGTGTCCCCAAGGTGCACTAAACATGATTGCGTAGTGAACTTTCTAGGCTCGTAACTTGGATCCCATGAGAGGTATTAGAGATCTATGAGATGCTACAAGATGACATTTCTGAGGCCTCTAATAACCTCTCTCCATTCTGAGAGATTCAATTTTTTTTAAATTTGGCATGCCAGTCTCGCTCGATGCCAAAACTTGTAGTGAGGGTCAGTTAAAAGTTGTGCCAATGGATTACTTCCAAATCATTCATCCCAACACCAAATGGACTATGCCATTAGCTTCGATTGGGTGGGTAAATGCTAGGGACAACCCCGTTTCAACCACTGAGTTAGCAGAACATTCCAGACCACGCCAGACCAAAGTGTCCCCCAAGGTGCACTAAGCATGATTGGGTAGTGAACTTTCTAGGCTCGTAACGCGGACCCTGTGAGACATATCAGAGATCCATGAGATGCTATAGGATGAAATTTACGAAGCCTAAAATAAACTCTGTCCATTCTAAGAGATTCAAATTTGTTTGAATTTGGCATGCTAGTCTCGCTCGATGCAAAACTTACAGTGAGGGTCAGTTAAAAGTTGTGCCAATGGATTACTTCCAAACCATTCATCTCGGCACTAAATGGATTGTGACATTAGCTCTGGATGGGTAGGTAAATGCTAGGAACAACCCCATTTTGACCACTAAGTTAGCAGAACGTTCCGGACCATGCCGAACCAAAGTGTTCCCAATTGCACTAAGCATGATTGGGCAGCAAACTTTCTAGGCTCATAAGTCGGACCCCGTGAGAGGTATCAAAGATTCATGAGATGCTACAAGATGATGTTTCTTAGGCATTCCAAGTGTATTTGTAGGGGTACAGGCAAAGTTTTGATATTTTGTCCAAAATACCAATATGTTTTGATATGTCCAAAAGGGTGTTTGATTATGTAATTAGGCCAGTTTGAAGTCTTTTAGCCATTGGGAGTAAATGGTAAGTCTAGAAACCTTGAGACCACTTTAATAGATATCCTTATATACCTCAAATGATGAGTTTCACATGTGAACACATGTAGCACATAAAGCATACACATACATTTTCTTAAGTCATGAAGCATACATGTAGAACATAAATTATAAAGCATACAACATGAATTCACTTAAGTCATGCATGTAGCCAATACACGTGAATTTAGGTTATGAATAATGTACTTGAATATACATGAATATACTTAAGGCATAAATTGTACACATGAGTACATACGTGGACAAGCATATTTACATACTAACAATGAATAAATGAACACACAATTAACAAATTGGATCAAATATCAAGTTTCATATATATATATATATATATATATATATATATATATATATATATATATATATATATATATATATATATATATATATATATATATATATATATATATATATATATATCAAAATGAACAATAATTTTGTACATATTTATACGTCAACATATCTAGATACAATGTGGCATACACCATCTCAAAATATGTCATATGACATCTCAAAATAAGAAGTTCAACTACAAATATTTCTAGGACATCCTATTCTATTGGTGGATCATCAAAATGGAGCCTCTTTGAAGTACTCTTTGGCTCTGATGGATCCTACATTCAAACACAAAAGTGAAACCCCAAGTTAGATTAAAATTCAGAATCATAGTTAACAATAATAAATAAAGTTTAAACTAAAATTGAACTCTCATAAACCTCACCTCTCTATCTCCTCCCGCGGGCAGGAGACCTAATATATGTCCTTGGTAGCGCAGCAATAGTGCCACCAATGTTGACTCCCACCTGTATATGTTTGCAAACATGAGATTGATCTACGAGTTATACTATTGAATGTTAAAAACTTGGTAGAAAATATATATTTACATAATAATTGAATTAACATTAAAACTTACTTGTGTTGAACTTTCTTCAGGGATTGTTGGCTAAGTCATCAGTAATACAAACCCTTGTTGTTCTGGCTCCCTCAAACTAGGAGTGACCTACAAAAGTCAAATAGATACTTCATATTATAATAACTTGACCATATTATATATACTTCATAGAAAAATACACACAAATAACTTTAGAAATGTATGTACTGTGGGGCTATCACTTCAAATGGATATGCCTGTGACTCTATCATGATGATAGGGTCTCACAACATCATCACATGCCACTCTCTGTTAAATAAACCATGTAAATTAAAAATGAGTATGCACAATTGACAAGTATATATGTATCCATAAACAAACTAAATTACTTTAAAATTACCTTTCTTTTATCAATAGCTGACACTTGAACCCCTCACATTGCCCCCAGTGGCAACTGGTGACACCTACATTAGTATGTAAAAGATGATCATAAAAATTAGAAAACAATGTACATATAAAATTATCATAATTTAAATGGAAACCAATGAGTACATTAAAACTATTATACACTAAGTTTTCACCCTTGGTTCAAGATCTCGTAGTCTTGATAACCTAGTATAACATGGGAATCATCTCCAAGTTGTAGGACCTATGCTAACTGAGATGAGACCTCCAGGTTCTAGGCTGGTTCCTCTTGGATAATCACCTTAATTTTCTCCTAGACAGGAAAGTAAACTTTGAGGGAAAAGGGATAGAAGAAATGCTGAAAGGGAAATGACTAAAAGCAAACTACCTACTAGGTGATACACAAAAATGAAATGAACACAATATATCAACCAAATTAGCATGAAGGCTCTTAGATCTAATAGAACACAATCTTCCTAAATAGGCTTGCATAAGTGTTTCATAGAGAGGTCTCAACAAAAGACATAGATACTGCAAGAAAATGTTCTCTTCAGCAAAAGGGCATAGGAATGAGACAGAATGACAGGGGGTTGAAGTATACCCACAAACTCACTCAAATCAAATCAGACACAGTAGTACACAAATAAGCTAAAAGAAAGAAGGGGTCTGGAACTCCAAGATTTCTCTAACAAAGCTAGTATATTATACTCAATAAGTGAAATAAAGACAAGGGAAAGACCAGAGGGCATAACAAATGCCACTGATAGCCTCTATTGAATCTGAGATTTCAATGAAAGACTACAAATTGTAAGAGTTAGAGGGAAGAACAAATGCCATGGATAACTTCTAAGAAAGAGAAATTCTTTTTTACAATTGTAAAGTCTGAGCTCTAAAGCTCCAAAAAACTAATATATACATCTCCCTTGCACGTAGGCAGGAGTCCAAAATCTTATTAGGGTAACATATATTTTTCATATAATAATGGAAACCCTAATTCTATCATTTTTTATCATAAATGCATCATTGAAATACCTTGATTGATCAAAAATCTATCTCTACACATAATTCCATTACCATAACTACCTGCAGACGAGCCGCCGTGATCCATCTACTTTGCTGCAAGTTGAAAACCTTACGCCACGACCATGACCTTGATTCTGCTAAATTGGGTTTATCATGAATGCTCAAATATGATCTTGGTAGATATTTGTATTTTGGAAGTACAAACGGTCATAGGTGGTGCCAATCCCTTAATGTTTCTTCAGCATAAAAACATTGACATGGTACCTTAGGAAAGAAGAAATCAACACGTGATGGCCACCCAGATCTTCCTCATCATCTTTGCAACCTGCAACCATCCCGAGAACATCAATTCTGAGCTACCTCCCACTTTGCATACGACCGAGTGGATCAAACACTGGTGAAAACCTCGTAGAAAGATTTAAATTCAGGCTCCAATGGCTATTGGGTCCAAGTTTAAAACATGACCATCGATATCACTATTTCCTAGTAGATCGGATGACCTAGATCATCCCTTATAACAGTTGCAAGCCCCTAAAAAATTTTCAGCCACATCACCACTTCGGCAACCAATGAAAATTAAGCACCTCAACACAATGAATAGTGGGGCCACAGATAACTATTAGTTTTTAAATCGGACGGTGGTCGCATGATCACAAAGGGAAAGAATATTCCTTGCAATCAAGCAACAATTGTAGATCCTATTACACTACCACCCACTTGAAAAATTCAGGCCCACCAAAATATCCTTGTCATCACCCTTTAGCCAAGCAGAAATGAGCACTGCCACACGATTAGCACCTTGGACCCACTTGTCAGATCACCTTTCCATCGAATGGCTATCACAAGTTCGCAAAGGGGAAGAATATTCTTTACGGTCATGTAAAAACCGTAGATCCTTTTGCACTTTAACTACCTCAGAACTAAGACTGTCATCCATAATAC
This sequence comes from Chamaecyparis obtusa, assembly GCA_027943335.1. Taxonomy (NCBI): domain Eukaryota; kingdom Viridiplantae; phylum Streptophyta; class Pinopsida; order Cupressales; family Cupressaceae; genus Chamaecyparis; species Chamaecyparis obtusa. The sequence continues at coordinate 116,713 of BSBK01005856.1, forward strand.
TAACCACCCACCAAATTGCTGAAGGCTAACAACTTGACTGCCAGGGGTGCACGAACACGTGACTGAAGAAAACATCGGGTCACTAGATGAAAAGTACTTAACTACTAGAGGCAAAAGACTAGGCCAACATAGAGTTTTCCAATCACCAAATAAGAACCTATCCACTGGAAAAGAATTTGGAGATCAAGCAACCAAACTGCCAAGAAGAATCAGGTCCCATGCAGTCACAGTAGCGCAGATGAAAATGTTGACATCAGAGATAAGCCCGTAGATGTGTAAGGCACAAGGTCAAAAAAAACTAGGGCTTCACTTAAAACTGAAAAGGCATCAGAGAAATAGAAAACATCGAGGGCTTTTATACCTTTAGACAAATTTGACACTACTCGACATAAACTATGTCCTTGCAGACCTTCAAATAGCTATAGCTTCTTGTCTTTTATGAATTAGCACATGCCATCTGAACTAGAGTTTGGTGACATAAAAAATAATCTAAGGCCAAGGGTGCAAGCCATGAGGCTTTGTAGATTTACTTCGCAAGAAAAAATAGGATTGTGGCCAAAATTGTATGATAGGAAATTTTGGGTAACATTTTGGTGATTTTTGTGGGATGTCAGCCTGCTAGACATTAGATCAGTGGCCTTGATGCAATCCATTGGGCATAGGAGTCATCTCAAGAATACAAGGACCCTCTTGATAGGGAGAAGAAAAAAAACTGTGGTTGAGCACTTCTTGGAAAACAGGAAAACTACTCTAGAAAGTAGGGACAGAAAAGTAGGGAAAACATATTTACAAAGATTTACAAGGAAGGATTAACTTCAAAACAAGGCTTCAAGTGGAATCTATTAATTGATATGGGCAAGGCATCTCCTCCAAGAGTTGATAGCTGAAAAGCATTAAGCCCCTTGCACTTGATGATAGAAAATGGTCCACCCCAAAAGGAATCAAACTTTGTGTGCGTACCAGGCTTTGATCTGAATTCATCCCATTTGAGAACTACATCTCCAACTTTGAAGTTTCTGGCTTTGGATTTTTTATCAAAACTCCTCTTTGTTTGTATTTGATGGAATTCCATATCCTTCATGGATTTATCTCTAAATTCTTCTAACTCCATGAGCTGAGCATACCTGATTTGTAAGGGATCCCCCTCCTCGAATAGAACATATTGAGTGGCTAAGTCCAGGGTTGGAAATTCAGTTGAAATGGATAACTTAGCCTCCCTTCCATACACTAACATGTAAGGAGAATTTCCAATGATCTTCTTTGGGGTAATCCTGTCTAACCATAAGGTAGACTTCAATTTAGGATGCCAATCCCTTTGGTTGTCTTGTAGAGTCTTCTTGATTATCCTAATCAAATTTTTGTTGGTTGATTTTGCCAAACCATTGCCTTGAGGGTAGTAATTTGAACTTGTATTTAGATAAATGCCATTCTTGATTGCCCTTTCTAAGACTTTAAGGCCTATGAATGCCAATGCATTATCTAATATTATGGAGTATGGAATACCAAATCTGTGAACTATATCATCATAAAAACTTAAGACTGCACTCTCATTTTATTCTTTCAATGCAAATGCTTCCATCCATCTAGTGAAATAATCTATTGTAGTGATTATCCACTTGTGGCCTGCACTAGATGGAGGATTAATCATGTCAATAAAGTCTATGCCCCATCTCATGAAAGGTTGCTCTATTCTGATTGGTTGAAGGGGAAGAGTTGCAAGCCTTTCTTTGCCTGCAAACATGGCACATTTGATACATTTTCTCACATAATCATGGCAATCCTTGAAAATAGATGGCCAATAGTATCCGACCCTCGTGATCTTAAGAGCAGTAGTCCTAGGAGAAAAGTGACCTCTAGAAGGTCCATCATGAAACTCAAATAGAACATCTGCTACCTCTTCTGAATCAATACATCTCAAAAGGACACCATTGTGATCCTTTGTAAAAAGAACTTCATTTATCAGCACAAAGGGAACCGATTGTAGTCTATAATATCTTCTTTTTGCTGGATCTAGGTCCATAGGACATTGTCCTATCTTCAAAAAATGAATCATGTTAGGCAACCAACCTACTATCTTTGCATGTTCTTCTATAGAATGCACAATGAGAGATGCATCCATTTTTTTTGATTTATTTGAACCTTCACCCTCTATTAGTTGTTCGCAAAGACCTCTTCCTCGAACTAGTTTGGTGGTTTGAATATCAATGTCATATTCCATTACTTTGGTGATCCAACCAACTCTCTTTTCATTTAGGTCCTTGGAAAGAAAAAATTCTTTGACACTTGGATGAGTAACCTTCAAATGAACTTTGTTATGGGTCAAGAGATACCTAAACTTTTTAAGACTTTTTTCCATAGCAAGCATATGTTTTTCCACAAAAAAGTATCACTATTCATACTCTTCTAAACCTTTGTTGAAGAAAGCAACAGGCTGCTCCAACCCTTCTGAATTTTCTTGAGTCAGCATTGTAGATAAAGCATCATGGCCTCCATAAGCATAAAGGATAAAATCCTTACTAAAATTTGGGTTTAATAGAGTAGGCACTTCTGTCAAGGCCTCTTTGATAGCTTGGAAATTGGCCTTCCTTTCTTGAGTCCAGTTGAAGACTGCGCTCTAGTTGAAGACTACGCTCTTCTTTAACATGGTTGTCAAAGGCTTTAATAAATCTGCAATATTAGCCATGAACCACCTAACAAAGTTAATCCTTCCTATTAAGGATTGAAGTCTCTTCTTGTGACGTGGCAAGAGTAGCTCTAGGATGGCTACAATCCTTTCATGGTCTACTGTGATTCCTTTCTTGGATACTATATATCCTAACAATTTCCCCTCATGAACTGCAAACACACATTTCTTGGGATTAAGAGATATCCCAAATTATCTACACCTTTCAAATATCTTTCTCAGATGTTTGATATGATTTGTTGCATGTTTGGAATATACAGTTATGTCATCTAAGTAGACCAATACAAACTTGTACATGAGGCTTTTAAAGGCCATATCCATTTCCTTTTGAAAAGTAGCACCTGCATTCAACAAACCAAAGGGCATCTTTTGATAAGCCATGGTTCCCCACTTGGTTATGAATGCAGTCTTGTATTAGTCCTTTTCATTAACTAAGATCTAATTATATCCTAAATAGCCGTCCAATAATGAAAATCTCTCAGACCTAGATACACATTGCAAGATTTGTTCCATAGAGGGTAATGAATGGCGATCTTTTAGAGAGGCCCTATTAAGATCCCTGAAGTCAACACATAACCTCAATTCCCCATTCTTCTTCTTGATATGAACAAGGTTGGAAACCCAACTGGTATGTTTAATGGCATAGATGATACCACTTTCTATCAATTTGAGCACTTCTCTATGCATAAGTGGCTCAAGCCTGGGATTAACAGGCCTTTGTTTTTGTCTTACTAGTTTGGCCTTAGGCTCTAGTTCAATGGTGTGCTAAGAAAGGGCTAGATTAAAACCTTTAAGGTCTTCATATTGCTATGCAAATACATCTTTGAATTCCTTCAATAATTGGGTGTAAGCCTACTTTTCTAAATGAGTATTTACTTTTCCAAATTGTAAGCTTTTACCTGGTTCCAACTCTAATTCAACACAATGTTCTTGTTGAACTACCTAGCCAGCTTTATTCTTCTTGACTTGATCATCCTTATTGAAGATGGTCTCTAAAGTGATGAGACCCATAGGCATCTTATTAGATCTGAGTTGAATCACTTGGTCACCATAGTTCTACAATAATCTATCTTGGTTATGCTTTGAGAAGATGTCTTCTTCAAACAAGAACTACAAAATTTGCTCATCATTGTCAAACACCTGCCAATTGACATTGTTATCAGGGATAGAGGGTCTGATAATCAATTTAATGTGCTACTAGTCCCTTTCTTTTGAAACACTGTTAGGAATGTCATACTGAGATCCAACAATAGCTAACCTATCTACATTTTGATTTAGCTTCCTAGAGATGGCAACAATGTTGAAAGCAGAAAAGTCTTCAATTGCATCCCAAACTCTATGTTTGTATGCTTTCATGGTGTCATTTTTGGTTTCACTTATCCCTCTCACTTGGCTGACTACTAAATCACTATCATCGTAAAATTTTAGGGCTTTAAGCCCTCTTTTTCTAGCCCACTCCAGTCAATTCACTAGACTTTCATATTCTACAGTGTTGCTAGTGTAGGAGAAACCGAATCTAAAAGCTATATAGTATATTTCTCCCCTTGGGGACACTAGCATAACACCACCACTAGAACCATGTCTACTTCTAGCTCCATCAAAAAATAATTCCCAAACCTGGTTGCTCTGATCCTCTAAATCAGTGCCCCTCCTAAGAAGGTTTGGCTCTATGGATCCACTTTCTTGTCTAAGATAACTTCCCAAACCAACATCCCAAATAACATTTTATTGGGCTTCTGAAGCCTTTTCTAATTCTAGTTCATCTAGAAAAATATCAAGGATATTTTCTACCTTAGTGTTTATCTCTCTAATAATTGGGAGGTTATTGTTATCAAGCGCAAGGCAGTTTGCATTGATTGTATTGGATATATATGGTTCTATATGGTGAGCTACCAATGATTTAGATTTAATGGTGACCTTGGTACCATATCTTGTGTGGAAAATCATGTGAGACCAGTTAGAAGAAAGATAGCCTCCTATCATGGCTGTAAATTCTCTTGATAAACATATAGAAAATAAAGCAGGGAGATCTATGATATATATATCAAGCAGGATGGAGAAGTTAGGACTTGCATGTAGGATTAGGCTGGTATCCTTGGCTACACCTACTGTATTGACTGAGGATCCATCAAGTTGCATCACCCTCTTTTGGAAGGGCTCATATTTAAGTCCTAATTGGTCAGCCACCTTTTTAGGCATTACAATACTAGTAGCTCCACTATTTACCATACAATTATGTACTAAAGATTTTCCAATGATTAAAGATACATAAAAGGGAGGTGGTTTCAAGTTCCTACCTTGGATGGTATCTGCTTTGAGGCTGCTACTTGGAGCCTCCTTTTCTTGATCAGTGTTGACCAATACTGAATTGGTCACATCATTTGTAGGTTGAGGAGTCATTACTTCAGTCATAGCCTTCTTCAAAATTTCAGGTTGTCCCGGAATAGCCAGAGAGTCCCACATAGACATAGTAATGTTCACCTTCTTTATGTTGTCTACAATGTTGAAATGTGTCACAATGGGTACTCTTTGTTGTGTTTTTACTATGATAGGCTCCATCGGAGCCTTCCTCAAAATCTCAGGAGCAAACGGCTGCAGTGATTTTGCAGATGTAGCAACTTTAATCCCAGAATCTACTCACTCCATGTCTTAGGCTCTTTTCCTTGACCTTGTGTTGGTAGCAATGGAAGATTCACCACTGACTCCATTGAAGTCTTGCTGCTCCCAATTGAAGAGAGCAGTCTCATCATTATGTGCTTCTTGCCAAGGAATTGATTCATTAGAAGGGGCCTCTGATTGGATATGTGAGGCATTCTAAACCATTAGGGCTTGGTTCATCCACCCATTTGAACATGTAGCTTGATTATGGGGCTGGTTACAAGGAAAAATCTATTCATTGTCCAGAGCTAGATTGTTTTGGCTAGGGACCATAGCTCTGACTAGATTTGCAGAATTAAGAGGTGCAGGGTTGTATGGTTGGAATGGTCTTTGATTAAAATTTTGCCTTTGTCCCTGATAACCTCCTTGGTATGGTGGCCTATTTTACTGGTAAGGCTATCCTTGATTCTGATATTGTTGATTAGGACCTTGGCCTTGTGGCTAAAAGGGTGGTCTAATTCCTTGCCCTTACTTTTTTAAGTTTGTCACTTCCTTAGTTAAAGTCTGTAGCAGATTTGTCATTTCTTGCTGACTATTTTGCTAAATATTTTTCATTTCTTGTAGTTCCTAAGAGAAACTTTCCTTTAATTCTTCACCGCTAGTACTAGCCCAAGGTGATAATATAGTAGGAATAGGGGTAAAAGAAGGTACTTGTAGAGGTGCAATGGGCTGGAGGTTGGGAAATATGGGCATAGGTGGCCTTCTTGCTATCATACCTGCCTAAATTAAACAATTTTCAGCCTTGACAGCTATGTCAAAAGCTTGGGGTAAGGAGGTACCCCCCATAGATTGGATCATGATATAAATTTGGCTATTCAAGCTTTGTAAGAAGTATAAGAAAGCATGGTCAGCTGATGGCCTGACTGAAACTGGAATCCTATTCCATGTCTTGAGGAATCTGTTATTATAGTTTATCATCTGTTCTTGAGGGTCTCTTTTTATGGTCGTTAACTGCTCAACCAAAAACAAGTTGTTTGATTTATCTTCAAAGTGTTTACTCAATGCATCCCCTAATCCATCCCATGAATTAATGGAACCAACAACTAGAGTTCTAAACCACTCAAGAGCCTTACCTTTGAGAGAAGCTACCAACAACTTAGTGGCCACATCCTCCTGAGTTATATTATGTATACTACAGATAGTAGTCACATCTCTTATGTGTTCAAAAGTTATTGCTTGTCCCTCACTTATGAAATCAGGAAAGCTCTTTAATGCCACTAGGGGCACATCATGATGTTGAGCAAAGACCAATGGACTTTATTGGTTAAAAGGTGCAAAGGCAAACTGCCTAGCCATTGTAGGAGCTGAAATTTGCTGAGTAGCAACTATGTGAGCTGTGTTTGAGGTTGGATTTGAATCCTCTTCTAAATCTCTAGTTAGAGATCTTCCTCTTCTTCCAAAATGGAAGGACAAGGGTCTCATCTCTAAAGTATTAGGTGGTGTAGACTGTACTCTCCTTACAGGGGATACTCTTTGAGACAACCTTCCTCTATATTTTCTCTTTAAAGGAAGCTCTGAGAATTTAGTGGGATTTGAGCTCCTTGTCTCTATCTTTCTCATAAACTTTGAATAGGGCTCCTGAATCCTTACAACAGTGGAGTCTCTAGATATACTTGATAGAAAAACTTCTAAGAGTCTATATTATGCAATTAGTATATCAAGGATAGCATAATGTTTTAATGATGAACTCTTTCTAGTGTTCCACTGGGCATGCCAGAAATGTTATACACTAAGTTTGCACCCTTGGTTCAAGCTCTTATAGTCTTGATAACCTAGTATAACATGAGAATCATCTCCAAGTTGTGGGACCTATGCTAACTAAGATGAGACCTCTAGGTTCTAGGCTGGTTCCTCTTGGATAATAACCTTAATTTTCTCCTAGATAGGAAAGTAAACTTTGAGGGAAAAGGACAGAAGGAATGCTGAAAGGGAAATGATTGAAAGAAAACTACCTACTAGGTGATACACCGAAATGAAATGAACACAATATATCGACCAAGTTAGCATGAAGGTTCTTAGATCTAATAGAACAAAATCTTCCTAAATAGGCTTGCATAAGTGTTTCATAGAGAGGCCTGAACAAAAGACACAGACTGTGACCTGGAAGAAAACATTCTCTTCAGCAAAAGGGCACATGAATGAGACAAAATGATAGGGGGTTGAAGTATACCCACAAACTCACTCAAATCAAATCAGACATGGTAGTACACAAATAAGATGAAAGAAAGAAGGGGTCTGGAACTCCAAGATTTCTCTAACAAAGCCAGTAGATTATACTCAATAAGAGAAATACAGACAAGGGTAAGACCAGAGGGCAGAACAAATGCCATGGATAGCCTCTATTGAATCTGAGATTTCAATGAAAGACTACAAACTGTAAGAGTCTGAGGGAAGAAAAAATGCCATGGATAACTCCTACGAAAGAGAAACTCTTTTTTACAATTGTAAACTCTGAGCTTTAAAGCTCCACAAAACTAATATATACATCTCCCTTGCACATAGGTAGGAGTCCAAAATCTTATTAGGGTTACATAGATTTTTCATATAATAATAGAAACCCTAATTCTATCATTTTTTATCATAAATGCATTGTTGAAATATCTTGGTCGATAAAAAATCTATCTTTGCACATAATTCCATTACCATAACTGCTTGTAGACGAGCTATCTTGATCCATCTACTTCGCTGTAAGTTGAAAACCTTATGCCACCACCATGACCTTGATTTTGTTGAATCAGGTTTATCATGAATGCTCAAATATGATCTTGGTAGATATTTGTATTTTGGAAGTACAAACGGTCATAGGTGGCACCAATCCCTTAATGTTTCTTCGGCGTAAAAGCATTGACATGGTACCTCAGGAAAGAAGAAATAAACATGCGACGGCCACCCGAATCTTCCTCATCATCTTCACAACCTGCATCCTTCCTAAGAACATCAATTCTGAGATACCCCCCACTTTGCATACGGTCCATTGGATCAAACAATGGTGAAAACCTTGCAGAAAGATTTAAATTTGGGCTCCAATGGTGATCGGATCCAAGTTTAAAACACGACCATCGATATCACTATTTCTTAGTAGATCAGATTACCTAGATCATCCCTTATAATAGTCATAAGCCCCTAAAAAAATCTCTGGCCACATCACCACTTCAGTGACCAATGAAAATTAAGCACCTCAGCATAACGAACAGTGGGTCCATGGATAACTATCATTTTTTAAATGAGATGGTGGTCACATGATCGCAAAGGGGAAGAATATTCCTTATGATCAAGCAAAAACTGTAGATCCTATTACACTGCCACCCACTTGAAAAATTTGGGCCCACCAAAATATCCTCGTCATCACCCTTCAGCCAACCAAAAATGAGCACTATTGCATGACTGGCACCTTGGACCGACCTGTTTGATCACCTTTCCATTGAACCGCTATCACAAGATCACAAAGGGGAAGAATATTCCTTATGATCATGCGACAATCGTAGATCTTTTTGCACTTTAACCACCTCAGAACTGAGACCATCAGCCATAATACTAACCACTCGCCGGATTGTTGAAGGCTAAGAACTTGACCACCAGGGGTGCGCGAACATGCGACCGAAGAAAATGCTGGGTCGCTGGATGAAAAGTACTTAACCATCGAAGACAAGAGACCAAGCGAACACACAGTCACCCAATTGCCAAATAAGAACCTATCCACCGTAAAATTTTTTGGAGATCAAGCGACCAAACCACCAAGAAGAATCGGGTCCCATGCAGTCGCAGCAGTGCCAATGAAAATGTTGACATTAGAGATAAGCATGCAGATGTGAAAGGCACAAGGTTGAAAACAACTAGGGCTTCACTTAAAACCAAAAAGGCATCAGAGAAATAGAAAACATTGAGGGCTTTTATACCTTTAGACAAATTTGACACTACTTGACATAAACTATGTCCCTATAGACCTTCAAACAGCTATAACTTCTTGGCTTTTATGAATTAGCACATGCGATCTAAACCAAAGTTTGGTGACATAAAAAATAATCTAAGGCCAAGGCCGCAAGCCATGAGGCTTTGTAGATTTACTTCGCAAGCAAAAATAGGATTGTGGCCAAAATTGTATGATAGGAAATTTTGGGTAATAAAAACATATGTACCATGGAAGATTCAAGACCAAATGATATGGCCAAAAGTGAGGACCCCTACACTTGTGCCATCTCCTCCTCTGTCATTAATTGAACATAAATGTAACACATAAAAAGATATAAGTGGGAAATTATTATAAGGAAATTCTACTAAAAGTATGAACAATAAAATTTAAAAATAATGTAAAAATTGAATGGTTTACCCTTACCGTAATAGTTGGAGTCCATGGCACTGTAGGCTCCTCATGCACATCTCCATGAGCTACTTCAGTGCCTGTAGTGTGCTGTGTAGAATCATCTCCATCGAGGCCAAAATTATATGCATCACTATCATTCAGGGGACCAAAGCATAGATTCTTGCATATAATGCAAGTGTGGGGCACACAAACATGTGAGCTTGTGGAGGATGTGGAAGCACCAGAAGCATCAGGATGAGGAGGCAACAATGTCCTATTTTGCATAACCAACAGATTAGTCAAGGTGTGAATGGCTTGAATAGTCTATGAGCCAGCCTCAATAATAATTTCTGGATGCTGCACTATGGGAGGTGGTGAAATCTTGGGAGGGGGGACATATGTGTGAGATTTCACCCATTGTGAACATGCCTTGTCTTGCGGAGCACCTAAACCTACACCCTAGTTTGGTCTTAGACTCCAATAATTCACCTTGTGACCAAGCACAAATTCAATATACAATTTTCTAATGAAATAAAATGGGACATCCAAATTATTTTGAGGTGGTCTATCAAAAACCATCCACCAATGGTCCCAAAAGTTGTCATGTATTGCACTATTTGTGCACCATTTAATTGACATCTTGGTTTTTTTAGGGTCTACTTTTATACCAGTTTTAGGATCCACAAAAAGATTAGCTATGTCATGTTTTGTTATATTTAGGTTCATGACTTCATCGTAATCAAGCCCATTGTCAAACTGGGCATGCATAGAATCGCGCCAAAGAAGTGCAACATTATGTTGTTGTGTAAGTTTCTCCAAGTTTTCAATAATTGAGTTCACTATCATAAGCATGGGGAGCAATGTGGGGATATTGGCATATGTGGTTTGAAATCCTCTAAGTTCATTTAGATTATCTACTATTAGATCTTCTAAATGGTGAGGGTTTGTGATATGTACATCTTCTGGAAGTGGGGGATTGTTGGGAGGTGGGTTTGGATTGTTTGCGGGAGCATTAGGAGGGTTTTATGATTCCATGTCTGATAGAAATGAAAAAAAATAGATAATTACAATGAATTTTAAAAATCAATACAAAAACTCATTGCTACCCTAATTTTTATATAAAAAACTATATATTTCTATTTAAAAATAATAAAAAATAATTAAAACAATAAAAAATAGAAGCTTCACTTACCTAGGCAATTTAGGAAAAATTGGATAGGGGATTTGGGATTGGATATCTGAAAACCTAGTTGCATTAACATTTTTGCAATGAAAAAATGTTGAACGTGGCTGGGTACAGTGATTTATATTCACTGGCAAATATCAGATATCCAATATTATCAGATATCCGATAATATCGGATATCCGATTATGCCTTTAGGTTTGGCTTTTGGTTTGGCACCCAGGCCTACTAAAAAGTCAACAAATCTATTTGTGCGCTTTTGGATGAGTGAAAATAAGTTTTTTTCACATCGCCACTTTTTGGCATACCATGATCCTGCACATAGCCTTATATTGATGTCATGTTAAGTGAAATCTAAGACATTTAAGTTATGTCACATGGAAAACACTTAATATCAAATGTGACATGTTGTAAATTTCCAAAAACAATTTAATATCATTTTAAAACAAAAACTTTATTAGATTTGTTATAGATGTACTTTATATGTTGTCATTGTTGTCAGTTTATTTGATGTATAATATAAATGTCATCAAATGAAAATACTGACACAAATAACTTATGTCATATCTCATAAGAACTTAGTAAGATAATTATAAAATTTTAATATTATTTTAATTTTTCAATTTGATTTGATTTTAAATGGTTTTTCTTGGCATATCGGATTTCAATGTGCATGACTACTAAATCAAATTTTTTTTTTCCATTTTTTGACAGGTATCTTATTTTTTAAAATCTGTTAACTATGCTATATAAATGACTTACCAGAATCCATTTTGTCAGAAAGTGTGCAAATAGGTTTGACTGATTTATGACAACCAACAATCTCTAGACATAATGGATAAATAAGGAAACATTAAGCAACTATGAAATAACTATAGTCCTCAAATCTGCAAAAGAAATAAACCATCTTTATTTTCCAATTCTCGCTAAATCTCCCAAATATCAAATACAAGATTCACATTACAACATACTACGATTACATTCATTTAGTAGTTATTGGAATGTAAATCCGATGATCAAAAACCTTGCATTCAATACAAATATCTTACTTTCTATATGATTTGAAAGAGTATTAATTAATAAAATATTTCTTAGATTTGTCAAGATGTGCATTAAATGTTCTAACTGTTGTCAGCTAATATTATGTATAATATCGATGTCGTCTAATGCGAAATCTTCCACACTTAATTTCTCTGATATATCATACACATTAATTTAGTAACTTAATTATAAGATTTTAAATTAATTAAAAATTTTCAATTTTGTTTTAATTTAAATAAAGATATAGAATTTATTTTATCCAATAAACATTAACATGTTGCATCATTGTACAATAGTATATTCTTCCAAATATTATAATATAATGCTCTTAGTTAACAAATCAGATTTACATGTTAATTGTAATCACCTAAAAATGGACAAAGATCAAATCAAAGAAAATCAAGGACAAAATTGAATCAATTGAATCACAATGCATAATTAGCCAATCAAAACAAAAATCAAGTCTTAATTCAAGATAAATCAAAATTGAGAGCATTTTAATCAAATGTAATCAAATCAAAATATAATTAAATCAATTAATTGTATAGTCTTGGATTAAATTAAATTCAACCCATTCAAGGGGTACATGGCTAAAATAAATCAATTAAATCAATTAATAAATCTCAATTACTCTCAACAACCACAAAGGAGAGGAAATTCAATTAACCAATGAGATTTAAGGAAAGGCATTCACATGGATCAAGCCAAATTCCATCTCAATCACTCAAAGTGAAAGAGAATCTTGACCATTGATCTTGTCTACTTGTCCCAAGCTTTGTGGACACAAATTTTGCATTGTCTTCAAAGAGTGTAACCAAAGACTCAACAAAGGTTTAATCATGATTAGACATAACTACACCCCCTACCATTGGAAAATCTATAAAAGGAAGGCCTAAATCCTTCTTAATTAATAACCACACATCTGAGAATTGCATTGAACCTCTTGCAATTTGAGTTTAGAAAGGCATTTGAGAGCTTAATTAACATTTACTTTGATATAATTGTTAGCTTTAACTTGTTTATCTTATCATTCTCATTCTAGGATTGTCATTAATGGGAGCTTGCTGAGAGCTTTGCATTAACATTCTTAATTAGAGAGCCATAGGATGCTCAATTGATCATTAATTTGCTAAATAGTTTCTCTATTGTGGTTTATTTAATTACTATTTCATTTATTGATTAACCTTAATTATATGAAGATACTTTCCCTAGTATACAAAATGATGCCCACCGTGGGGCTTTAAGCCTCATTTCATCATTTTCATCATATTTTGTATGCTTGTATTTTCACTTTTTCATGAATTTTCTATAGAAAATAGGTGAAGTCACACGTACAAAGAATTTAGTCATGCCTACAGTCATTATGATGATGCTTGAGATCACTGTTCTAAAGCCTAATAGTTGATAACTCATGCTTGGTCGATCACTTCTCTCTTGTCTTAAATTCTTTCTAGTCACCTGTGAGATAAATGCTCACGCCCGTGAGATAAAGTGTTCAACCTTTTCTCGTAAGTCACGCCTATGACTTAAGAAGTGTCACAAATTTACTATTTGTTATCGCTTGTGACAGACCTTTGCTACGCACTTTACAGAAACAGTCACACCTAGTATCTGCTAATTCATGCCTATTATTGTTAAGTTGTCGCTTTAAGTAAATAATTTTACACAATTTTCAGTACTATTTACACTTAGCAATAAATTGTTTATGCTTGATTAACTTTCAATGTCACTTGTGTCACTGGAAAGTGATGCTTGCTACCATTCAAGTTATGCCTGGTAACAATTTGATCATGCGTATTAGCTGGACAATGTCACTTACTGTCTATTGTCTTAAATTTGTTGTCAGATTGATCAATTCAATTATCTAACTCTTTGTCTGTATGTTTTTGCTGTAAATGAGTAGGCATGAAAAGTCTAAAAAACAAAGAGAAAATTTAATCAAGAAGACAAAGCTTTGGCCAAAAAGATCAAGAGGGAGAACTTTAAGCATATTAAAGAGGTTCTTGAGGAATTACAAGAGGAAGAAAACCAGGTATAACAAAATTATCTTAAGGTTGTGGATGCTTACAAGACAAAATTGGTATCTCCCAATTAGATTTTTACTCCTTAGTTCAAGTTTTTCCTTAAAAATTTGCAAATAAGGTGCTTAAGGTTCAATACATAATTCTTTGCTTCTTCAATTTCAATTTGGTTTCCCTCATTGTGATTGTTGGTGTTGACTAACTTGCTAGTGGAAAAGCACATTTGGAAGGAGCTATTGCCAAGGTAAGGATAAAAATAATGAAATCACTAAAAAATTCCCTTGACTTTGGTTAGCTAGAAGGAAAAGGTAAGCCTCAACCAGTCAATATTTTCCCTTAAATTGTGGCATTGGTGCATTTCAAAATCTAGTAATTATAAAACCTCTCTCTGTTTGGAAAATTTAGCATTTAGGCCTATGCTCTTCACTTCTTCTAGTGAATCAAAAGCTAAGGGTGTTGAAATTTTTGATTAATAAGAAAGGTTAAGGAATCAAGCACATAAAATCAAAGCCCCTTGTTTGTGGAAGAGAGTATAAATACTCAAATCCCTATAGTTAGTGGGTGAAATCAATTGAAAAACATTGTCTATTGTGTTTGGAAACTAAAGGAAAAGTTAGGGATATGCTCTTCACCTTTTGGTGAACCAAATTCTCAAAATCTTGACCTTAACTCCATTTTCCTTGCTTTGAATGAACATGCTAGAGAATTAGTGGTCTCACCTCCCAAGTTTTCCTTAACGAGGCCAGTGAGAGGGACAACCCAAAGTGGGATACACTCACTTTTGCTATAGGAATCCAACCTACTCTAAAATGAAACACATGCATCCTTAATGGGGTGTGTGACAAACATATTTTAATTTTTTTGAACTTCCTCTAGTAGTCCTTAGGGATTGTGCCAAATCATACTTTTGTGCATGTGGGAAGCCCCTTAACATACTTGGGGGATGAAAGTTTAAAGTCTATTTGAATGGAATCAATATTAAATCCTTGATAAAATAGCAAGACCACCTTTTAGAGCCATGTTTACGAAACCAAATCTTGTGCTAGGTAGGTGCTTGAAGTGTTTTTTTTTCTGCAAAACCCATAATAATGTTCTTCAAATCAAATATTTTGTGTTAAGTGGGTAAAAAGAGACAAGTGAATGCGTGATTATTGTGTTTGAAATACATAAACAAGTGAGAGATATATCCATTGAAAACTCATCTTATATTTTTAAATCTCTTCAATATAAAATCAACAATTCTCGAATCAAGGATCACTTCAAATCAAACCTTGTTGGATGCCAGTTTCCATGTGGTACCACAGATATAGGGTATCATTACAAGGATATAGAACTCTTGTTGCAAACCAAGGGCAAGACATTGAATACCAAAGTCTTTTCAAAGGTCCTAATCAAGAAGAAATTTCTCCAAACCTATTTGAACAAGGACTTGGAGGGATGGATAGAAATTCGGCATATCATAATCACAATACCAACAATTCCAATCATAATGCCAAAGAAACACTTGAGGAAAGGTTTGAGAGAGCTTCCCAAGACCTAGACTTCCTAGAGGTTATGGAAAAATTGATAGACAAGGATAAGGAGAACTTTTTCCTAAACCTAGTCCAAAAGGGAACCTTATGATTTTGATATTGACCAACTCAAGAAAGACCAACACCAGGATGACCCCATGAATGTAATGACTAGGCAGATAAAGGCCTTCCAAGAACAAATTGATACCATGAAGAAGGCAGCTGAACCTAAAGCCTTTTCTATAGAAGCTTTGTGTCCTTTCCCTTTCGAAAAAAGCTTAGCTATGGTATCTTTTCCTTTCAATACCATTTTTCCTAAATACGATAAGTACATGGGTAAAACAGACCCACAAGATCATCTAAGAGAGTTTTGCACCCTAAGCATAGAGTTCATGCACAATGATACATATCTAATGAGACTCTTTCCTAGAAGCTTAGGAGGTCCCGCAATGGAGTGGTTTTCAAAACTACCCCCACGAATAAAGTCCTTTGAGGAGCTAGCCTCCAAGTTCATAACCCATTACTCTTATAACATTGAGCACAAAATCACAATGCTCAAGTTGTGTGATACCAAACAGAAAGATGGAGAGTCCTTCTTAGGATTCCTACAAAGGTAGAGGACCATTTTCGCAAGGTATCCATGAAGTATCCCCGAGAAAGAGAAGATGGAAATCTTCACTAACAATTTGACCTCAGAAATGAATTATAGATTACAACTTCAATGTCCCCCAACATTTGAAAAACTCATAAAAAATGGGATCAAGATTGAAGATGTTTTGGTCAAGAGAGGTAAAATCAAATTATTTAAATATAACAAATCCAACAATAAAAACAATAATAACAACAATAACAATAATTATGTGCCTAAGTATTTCAATAATCAAGGGTCCAACAACAACAATGATAAATCTAAATAATGGACCAAGAATAACAACAAAAACCTTGTGAATGATGGAGTTGTGGAGGCCCACAACTTGAAGTCAACCCCTTTTATCCTACCATATGGAGCTAATTCTTCAAATAATGTTAATTAATCAAACAAAGCTCCATATAATTCCAATAATTCCAATAACACTTCCAACAATAATGCTAATGGGGACAAATCAAAATCCTCCTACTCCAATTATAATAAAAATAAATTCACCTACTTAGGTGAACCTTTGGAGAATGTATTAAGGACCTTGGTTACCAATAATGTCATCACATTACCCGATATGAAAGATTATGAACCTGAAGTTAAACCTTATTGGTGGAATGAGGCCCATCACTGTGAATATCATTGAAATAGAGGCCAACCAACAAATGAATGCATGAGGTTAAAACACTTGGTGCAAGATTTAATTGACAAGGGAACCATTCAAATTGAAGGACCTCAAAATAATAGAGATCATATGGCCTTCAAAAACCCCTTTTTGAATCATGAAAAGGGTGAGTCATCAAATAATAATCAAAATAAAAAAAGGACAATGAGAAAGTGAACTTTTCTCATACATATGATAACATGATAAATACTCTAAGAGAAGAGAACCAAACCATAAATGTTATCATAGTGAAAGATAAGTCAAGGGAAGTATCATCAAATTTTGTCACTAGTGGGAAATCATAAAAAATTATCCTACCTACCAATGCTCCAAAGATTATGTTACCAAACCAAGCTTCAACATCATCATCAAAACAATATAACTTGGTTCATCAATTACAAAGAACTCTTTCTCAAATCTCTATTCTTGAGCTACTTAAACTATCACCAATTCACAAGGATATCTTGGAGAAGGCCTTAATAGAAAAAAATGTGCCTCTAAATTTGGAGGTAGAAAAATTCCAAAATATGGTAGGGCACCTAATTGCACCCCATTGCCTATCATTTTCTGAACAAGATGACATGTCCCTTAATCATCCTCAAAATCTTCCCTTACATATAGAAGTATTGATTCATAAGCATAGGGTGACAAGAGTCCTTATAGATGGAGGAGCCAGCCTAAACATTTGTACCCTTAACTTGGTGAAAGCCCTAGGATTTTCTAAGGAGGCTATTGACCCTAAGAAAAAGATAACCATAAAAGCCTACGATGATGAAGAAAGAGCTTCAAAAGGAGTCATAGTATTACCCATAAGAGTTGGTCCCATGCAAAAAGAGACCATATGTCAAGTGTTGGACTTAAAGATGACTTACAATATTCTATTAGGAAGGCCATGGATCCATGAAATGCAAGCTGTTCCTTCAACTTATCATCAATGCCTAAAATTCCCATATCTAGGGCAAGAGATAATGGTAAGTGGGGATCTAAACCCATTCCAATATTGTAATAATGTCAAGCCTATCAATGAATCCTTTGTTCCACATAATGTTGAAGGGTCTATACCTAATCAAATGGAGCAAGGTCAAATTTCTAAGGACATTCCTTTGTTGAAAGGAAAAGAAAAGATGGAAGAAGAAGCTATTATTGAAGATACACAAAAACTCATTAACCTAACTACATCGACTAAAGGAAAAGAGAAGGATAATGAGGATAACATTATTGAAGAACCAAAAGAAGATCATACTAAAACTACCCAAGTGTCCACCAAAGAGGCCGATTATCAAAATATGGACCAAATGATGAAGAATTTTGATAAGCAATGTAAGATCAAGCAAAAAGGAGTAGGCGAATACTCCTTATCTATGATAGACCTACCTTTATCACCCAAGTCCTTTGGAAAAAATCCAAATCTGCCCCATAGATATAATGATAACTTTGTAAGGGAAATTACATCATCCACCATGGATGAAGAAGACAATGAAATCCTAAACTGGTTATATAAAGATGAAGAATCAAGTGCCCACGTCAAACATATCCAAAATATAACCATTCCCACACATCAATATGGGAAAGGGTTTTCAATCATGCAAAAGATGGGTTACAAAGGTCAAGGACCTTTGGGAATGAAGAATGAAGGGCTCATTGAACCCATAGAATCAACATGGCGAGATTCCAAGGAGAAAATAGGAGTAGGGTATCTTGAAGAAGGATACACCCAAAAACATTACCCCAAGCTATATGATCAAATATTACAATTAGAATCTCATAGTGATGAGGATTATAATGAA
The DNA here is from genome assembly GCA_027943335.1 of Chamaecyparis obtusa. Lineage (NCBI taxonomy): Eukaryota > Viridiplantae > Streptophyta > Pinopsida > Cupressales > Cupressaceae > Chamaecyparis > Chamaecyparis obtusa. The sequence continues at coordinate 135,198 of BSBK01005856.1, forward strand.
TGGGAATGGGAGACCCTATCAAATGAGTCATGCCAAGATAAGGGTATTGATGTCATTCATACCTATTCTTCTACCAAAGATAAAGGACCAATAATAGAATCAAGGTCAAATCAAGCATCTAGTTCTAGTCAAGTGATCCTAAATGATGTGTTGAGCATAGAAATAGAGATAAATCAATGGGTAGGTGAACCATACGTTCCTTCATGGAGACCTACTATGGAAGAATCAAATGTTAGGTTTAATCCACACAATTTTTATCCAACAAAAACCCTAGAGGAGTCTAGTGAGGAGGACTTTGATCCTTCTTCTTTAGAACATTTAGATGAAGCCCAACGTTTGAGATTTTCAAGATATAATGTATGAACCCTCTAATAATGAGATATACACCCTAATTCTAATCGAAACAAACCCAAGTGTTGACCCATTAACTCTCATCCATCTGGACTTAATTGAATGGAATGCCATTGAACCAACTACCTTGCCAATTTTCTTAAATGACAACATGGTGTCCCAATACCTCAATGCGGTTGAACCTTATTTTATCAGAGAATATCAAGAAGAAATGATCAAAGGGAGCATCCAAACTTTCAATCCAAGAAAAAATGAAAAAAATAGAAAAAGAAAAGAATCAAGTGTTGAAAACCACATTGTGGCAACATTAGATCAAAAAAAAAAAAAAAAGAAATAAAGGATGTTTCCAAAGGTGAAAACCCAACTGAGGAACCTAAGGAAGGGAGTTTGGATGCTCTACCAGAATATTATGAAGAAAGATCTCTGATCTTAATTGAGCCAATAGAAAAGATACATATTGGATCAGAAACAGAGCCTTGAAGATCATTCACCTAGCAGCATCACTATCTAGTGAAGAAAGAATAGAATCCATCAAGTTCTTTAAGGAAAAACAAGTTAACTTCACATGGTCTTATGATGATATGCCAGGTTTCGACCCAAATCTGATAATGCATCATCTAAATATCAAGGAAGGAGCTAAACTTGTTAAACAAAAGCTAAGGAAGATGCATCCTCATATAGCCCTACTTGTCAAAGTGGAGTTAGAAAAACTATTGAAGGTGGGATTTATAAGGGCCATTGATTATGCACAATGGATCTCAAATATAGTGCCCATATCAAAAGTAGACAAATCCATCAGAATCTGCATGGACTTTAGAGACTTAAATTCGGCATGTCCTAAGGACAATTTCCCACTTCTGAGCATTGATGCCATTGTGGACTTAACAACAAGACACTCCATGTTTTCACTCATGGATGGATTTAGCGGATATAACCAAATAAAGATAGCACCAAAAGACCAAGATAAGACCGCTTTTACATGTGCATGGGGTGCTTTTTGCTGGAATATCATGCCATTTGGCTTAAAGAATGCTGGAGTGACCTATCAAAGAGCAATGACCACAATATTTCATGATATGATGCATAAGTTCATGGAGGACTATGTGGATGATATACTAGCCAAATCCCACTCAAGAAAAGAGCACCTTCCAATTTTGGCAAAATTTTTTGAAAGGCTAGAAGAATTCAAAGTAAGACTTAACCCAAAGAAATGTGCATTTGGAGTCCAATCCGACAAACTACTAGGCTATATTGTATCTACAAAAGGGATAGAGGTGGATCCCACTAAAGTAAAGGCTATTATGGAAATGGAAGCACCTAAAAACATTAGTTAGATGAGATCTTTACAAGGATCCAATTCATTAGGAGATTTATCTCCCAATTAGCGGAAAAATGCCATAATTTCACCCAACTTTTGCATAAAGACACAATTTTCAAATGGTATTAAAAATGTGAAGAAGCCTTTAATCTATTAAAGAAATATCTCATGAATCCACCAATCTTGATGCCACCTATCAGAGGCAAGCCCTTGATTCTATACATTTCAGCAACAGAGAATTCATTAGGGGCACTTTTAGCACAAGAGGATGAAACATGAAAAGAAAAGGCAATTTACTACATAAGTAGAACCTTAGTCAAATACGAGCTGAATTATACATTTATGGAAAGGGAATGCTTGGCTGTAGTTTTTTCTTCCCAAAAATTACGCCATTATATGCTAGCTCACAAGATAAGGCTCATTGCTAAAATTTACCCATTAAAGTATCTACTTAGTAAAACAGCATTGAATGGAAGGCTAGCAAAGTGGGTGATGGTACTAAGTGAGTTCAACATAGAATATGTTGATAGAAAATAAATCAAAAGACAAGTCATTTCATACCAATTAGCAAAAGCACCACTTCAAGATGATCATCCTATACAAGTGGAATTCCTGGATTTAGAAATTGTGAAGGTTGAGGCAAAAACATGGCAACTTTATTTTGATGGTTCCTACACTCATCATGGATCAGGAGCAGACATACTTCTAATCACTCCTCAAGGCTCTACTATCCCTAAGTCTTACAAATTGCTATTCTCATGTACCAATAATATAGAAGAATATGAAGCTTTGGTTATTGGAATCAAGCTGGCATTAGAGTGGAAAGTGACAGAACTAAAAGTTTATGGAGATTCACAATTAGTCATAAATGAAGTCAATGAGGAATATCAAATGAAGGATGAAAAGTTGATACCATAAAAAAACATGGTGGACAATCTTGAGAAGTATTTCATACTTATCACATTTGAACAAGTGCTGAGAGAAAAGAACAAAGCAGCGGATGCAATGACAACTTTATCTTCACTTCTACAAATGCCTAATCAGAGTGCCATAGATGAGTTCTTGGTAGAAGAAGTGGTTCAACCCACATTTGAACCTACCCACCCTTACACCATTTTCCTAACTACAAATGAATCACCTTGGTATGGACCAATTTACACTTACTTGAAACATCAAATCCTTCGCATAGACCAAACCAGGAATCAAAAGAAAAGTTTCATTCGCCAAGCCACCCGATACACCATAGTTTTTGAAACATTGTATCGAAAAAGTCTAGACGGAATGCTCCTTAGATGTTTAGAAGAGGAAGAATCAAATGTAGCCTTATGAGAAATCCATGAAGGAATTTGTGGATCACACTCAAACGGATTAACCTTAGCCAAGAAAATTCTTAGGATAGGATATTTTTGGCCTACGATAGAGAAAGATGCTTGTAACTTTGCCAAAACTTGTAGAAAGTGTCAATTCCATGGAAAATTGATACATGTTCCTGCACAAGAGCTTCATCTGATGACAACACCTTGGCCATTTAATCAATGGGGTCTAGACCTAATAGGCATGATTTATCCACCATCCTTGAATGGTCACAAATTCATCATCACGGCAACTAAGTACTTTACTAAGTGGGTGGAAGTTGTACCCCTATCACCTGTAACAGGAAATCAAATATCTTTTTTTATCCCCAATAATATTATTTGTAGATATGGTATACCTCATGCTATCATAAGAGATAATGGAAAGCATTTTAAGAACAAAGACTTAAAGGAATTATGCACCAAGTTTCACATGATTCATTATTCTTCTTCAATCTATTACCCTCAAGGTAATGGACAAGTTGAAGCAAAAAATAAAAACATCTTGAAGATTTTGAAGAGAATGGTGGGCAACTCAGGGAGAGATTGGCACATCAAAATAAACCTGACTTTGTGGGCTTATAGAAAAAGCATAAGAATGCCAACAGGGGCTACACTTTTTTCCTTAGTCTTTGGAACAAAAGTGGTTTTCCCTTTAGAGGTAGAACTTCCATCCTTGAGGATATCTATGCATGGTTTGATAAATGAGGAAGACTATAGGGTTGTGAGGTTGCAAGAACTAGAAATCTTGGATGAAAAAAAAAAGAAGGCATTTGATCATTTGAAGGTGTACCAAAATAGGATGTCAAGAGCTTACAATAAGCACATCAAGCCAAGAACATTTCAAATAGGTGACCTAGTTTTGTGAGAAAATCCCAAGGACCAAGCAGAAAGAGAAAAGAAAAGAAAATGGGAAACAAACTGGTTAGGACCATTTCTCATTGTTGAAAATTTTGGGACCGACACCTACAAACTAGCAGATTGTGATGGCGAAGAACTACAAGAGCCAATCAATAGCATACATCTCAAGAAGTTCTATATATGAGGTAGATGAAAGAGTATAAAGAGTATCAGATGGAGGAGCATCATATTTATTGTACATAATTAAAAGAGATCTTGAAAATAACAAAAACATTTGAAAAGCAGAAAAGATAAAAAATAGTGGAAAATTGAGCATGAAGAAAGCAAAAACATTCATATATGATCCTCAAAAAGATGTTGTCTTGGTGAAAACCTAGAAAATAAGCACCTCGATGATGTGGAAAAAAAAAATTGAAAAAAAGAAAAATACAAAAAAGTAAAAAAAGAAGAAAAGTGCCTTGGTGAAAACCTAGCAAATAGGTACCTTGGTAGCAAAAAAAGAGGAAAAGCTTTAAAAACAAAAAAAAGAGCTAGATCCATTCAATCGGTGAAAACCTGGTAAACAGGCACCATTTAAAGTCTAAGTCAGTCACATACCTAGAAGGTCACCTTGTAAATATTGCATTCGCCAACATTTGTATATATTGCATAATAAAATCCCACAATTGCATTTGCAAGTACCTCAAATTTTTGGTCACCTAATCAACAAATTGTCCTAAGTCCCACAATTGAAATTATATCAAACTAGGGGCAATCTACTCAAGAGGAGAAAGGATTCATCAAAGAAAGCTTTATTCAATTAGAGAATCAATTCATCACACTTGAAAGAGGAACACTTAATCAAATCTACATCCCAATCCAATTTGAGCCTAAAACGCAAAATTTGATCCAAGAACTGAAATGACCTTACCTTTATCAAGATTAAAATATGAAATGGATGGAACTACACTTGACATATGGATTTGAAAAACATTGCAAATTTTTTTTTCTAAGTGTTAACTCAATTGATGAAATCATTTCTTTCTAGCGAATTAATGATAGTTTTAGACTAGACAAGCTATGATGAAAGGATGATATTTTCTTGATTTCTGAATGATTGTCTTAAAATAAAATTTTTAAATCATGTATTATTTGTCTAAGGATGTGATCATCAAAGAATCATCGAGGACTTTTACATAGGATAAAATTGAGATTTCTGCTTATTTACGCAAATAGATATCTTGGCTATTTTGATCTTCAATATCATAATACCAAAATCCACTTGCAACATAGAATCTGACAAAATCGGTATTCACACTCTCACGATTGGCTTCAATCAGTGATAGGTGTACAAAAGAGAGATGGGAAAGAAAATAAAGAGGTGCAAAAAGTATTCATATCATCATAGTTGAACTAGTGCTGGTTGTACTAAAATGAGATTCTAAAAAAAAAATGCTCAATGATGATTATAAGCTCCAAATTTTGAATAATGACAGTTAGCTACATACATCTTAGATTAAGTGCATTGTATATATTGTTTGGCCTTTCATATCTTAAATTGCAAGGGGGGACACTAATAATCTTGGTTAATCAAAAAATTAAAGAAATAAGGGGTTCAAATCAAACGTCTTATCCTTGATTTCAATAAAAAACAAAGTGAGATTATCTTTTGCATTCATGCATAGAATTAATCATTATTCATTATCCATATATCAGAAAAGAGAGAAAAAGAATCATTACTCATACATCATTTGCATACATGTAATTAAAGATAGAACCGCATACATTCAAAAACCCAAAAACATAGGGGCATTCACATCCACATTTCCATAAAACACTTTGCATTGATACATTGAAAAATAGAGAAAGGCATGTCATAAATCCATACATCAATGCATTCATCTATCTATATCATAAAATAAGATACATTGCATCCATAGCATAATCAAAAGTAAATGCATCATAAACACCATATAGCTGCATAGAAAGATAATCTCATAACAAACTCATCAAGAGAATTAAGGAAGTATATCATATAAGTGTTCATCAAATGATCCAGTACATCATTATATCAAGATACAAATATCATGAAAGTGATACATCAAGTGTTCCAATCAACAAAACAAGATGAAATGTGATACAAGTGACATCAACAATGAACAACTCTGTCAAATCATCAAGATACATCCCCAACACCCGATCCATCTTGACCCCTATCATTCTGTCTATCCTATGAGGGAGGAGCCTGAGAAGTGCTCGCTGCACGAGGTCTCTAAATCACATGAGTCATAAACTGATGCATTGATGAAGGGTGCTCCCCTTAATACCACAAACGCATTATAGAAATAGAGAAACAACAACAATATGCAAGAACAAAAAATTGGCTTCTTATTATCTCCACAAATGTGGAATTACAAACTTTCAGAATTACAATATGCAAAGCCCCATGGGCATTCCCTTACAATATTCTGTAGGAAAAAGCCTTGAATTATTGCCCAGATCTACTACCCAGAACTATTCTGAACTGCATAAGACAATAATACAGCCTTCCTTATATAGGCAATTTTTCCACCGCCTGGGAAGGTTCCAGAATTTTAGCCAATAAGGCCGACCAAACTTAGAATTATTTTATTTTTTACATTTTATTACATCATAGTCGGCTCAAGATAACTTTTGAAACCCAAACAGAAATTTTGAAGAAAATTATTTTCTGCCATTTCAGGTGACCCAACTTCCGAAGACCATAAGTCATCACCAGTTGACCCGATCGGCTATTATAACCCCATTTTGGAAATGCCACAAAGTGCTCTACAGGCTTGACTGGTGCAAGCGTCTGTCACCCAAATTTTTGACCTCATCCGGGGCCTTAAAGCCTTCAAAACTGAGTTCAAAGTTTCTGTACCCTACTGCCAATACCGAAAATCTTCAATATCTTCCAATGTACACTTGACCTGGCAATGAAACTTTACTGGCAGACTTATATGACCAAAATGAACCTCCAAGAAAGAAATCAGATCATTCTGAGCACATACAAAAATTACCAAAAATAGTAACTTTCCACAAATAGCAGCTCTGCACAAGATAGCCCTTATTGAATTCAAAAATAGAAATATTTTTGGGTGATGCAAGATTGCTCTTACACCCAGGATGCTCCTGCATCATGCATCAAAAGAGAAACCTGGTCCAGTTTGCCAACAACAGTAGATATATCTGTCCTCATCGACTGAACATCTCATGATAGGCTATCAATGCTAGGAGCAGCCTGTGAACTCTGTCCCATATCCTGCGATTGCTGCACCTATGGAGGTAGTTGCTGAACCTGTGGAGGCACCTGCTATGCTGGAACCTCATCCTATTGTGCTAAAGAAACCCTATGTAAATGAACTAAGGGATCCTGTCCACCAGCAATCTATCGAGAAACATCTATATGTACCTATCTATGATGTCTCTACTGTCGATGAGCTCTATGCTGTCTATCCACTACTGCTCTTGGGCGTACCTCAGCTACATCATCCCATCCTCTAGCTCTAACCCTATCCCAAACATGTCCACCTCTCACTCATGGTCCATCTCCTGCTCTACCAATAACCTGAGGCTCTCTCTGTCCTTGCCATCTCTGATGTCTCCTACCACCACCATCATCACCGCCATCATCAGCTCTCTCATCTTGGTCTAGAATATGCTCTACTGGATCAGTGAATTGAGGAAACCTGTTATGAGCCCACCAGTCTTAATACTCATGTGACATCCCAACATTTGCAACACCTACAAGCATCTCCCATCTGCAATATGCCAAACCAACAATTTGATCACATGCAAATTGATAATCAATCAAATGACCCCACATCGATCGCTCTACCTGTACATGAGAATATAACGTTGCACCCTATGATATATCTTGTACTCTACCATATTGGTGAGACACTCGACCGAAGCAGAAATGCTCAATAATAGTAGTAAACCTGCTAATCATCCATCAAGGAGCAGACATATAGGTAAGCTCATCATCATCCTCCCACCAGTGCTCACACCCTATATATGGTCACCACTAAACTTGATCAAGATCATCAATCTATTGGCAATACTCAAGCTTGACCAAATGATGTTGGAAAACCATGCCGCTATACAAAAAAGCATACGAAAATCCTCAACCATGAATCCTATTGAAAATAGGCCTAGTAATGGGAAGATGCTCCCATACCCATAGCTATAGAATCACTGCACCTGCAAACAAAGAAGCTTTCTCTTTGTAGAAAACCTCATGTAAATCATGATACAACTAAGCAAGAACATAGGAACCCCAATCAAATCATCGAGGTTGAGCAAGTAAATCCTTGAGGATCCTACCCCATCCAACTAAGAAACCATGATCTCACTGGTCGGGAAGCAGGAATCCACCAATAAGAGCACCAAGAACCACTGGTAATATCAAGAAAGAAGCAAACTGTGGCCAAGTAATAGTATCATCATCTATAGCATTGTCTCCAAAAACTCATCTACAGACTATGCTATCATAAATGGAATCATAATATACTAACTCTCCTCGGCAAGGAATGCATAATAGTCTATACACATCCTCTGGAGTGATAGTCATCTCTCCAAAGGGAAGGTGGAAATTATTGTGGTTAGAGTGCCATCTCTCTGCCACAACTGTCAGAAGACCACGGTTCAGCTGGAACCATAGCATGTGAAGAAGAAAACTGAGGTCGGACATCTCACCAACATGATACTCTACCGGAGTCAGAGCCTGACCAAGATCAATAACTCATGATGCGACTGACCGTATGTAAAGAACAGGGAAGTGTGCCTGTTTGGAAAAACAAAGGAATCATATTAGAATACAATATCAAGGAATCATCTAAAGTCAATCAATTTTACCAAAAGTATCAAGCAATCACACCATCATGTCTCTATTTCCTGAGAATGAAGTATCAGTATCAATCATATCAGTTTTCACACAGATTGATTTATCCTATCAGATTGACAAATCACATTCGTTGGTACCATTATCCTGATATCCTAACAATTATTATGTTTAGATGCAAGAGACCTAATCTTATCATTGGAATTGATCATCTAGAGTTATCAAATTTTTCATCAGGAAAAATCAAGTACAAGTGAAAAATTTTCAAAAATATTTCAGGTGTGATTTTACACATACCACACGACATTTCATCTCACGGGATGTAGAAAAGATGTCTGGCAACACTTTATCTATCATAAGCAATAATTGAAGTTTCACACGACACTTTATAATGCTAGGAAACATCTACTAAATCCTAGGCGACAATGAAATTCTAGGGTTTAACACGCAGAAAAACATATGCAAATTGGCATTAAAACCCTAAGGCTACGTGACATCATATTCTTCTCAGGCGAGAATGAAAAAATGTTAGGCGATAGTTTACTACGTAGAGGCATGATTAAAAAGTGTGGATGCAACCCTTTACAGGCTGACGCGACATTTAAACTATTCTAAGCATGAAATTGCAAAATTAAAATAATGATGACATGAAAAAGATGCAATAAATGCAATAAACAAGCAATAAATGAAATAAGGAAGTTAAAAATGACTCACTAGAGGTCCGTAGTCAGGTGGTCTTAGATATCGTCGACATCTCTCGAATTGATGCTCTCTGATAGGAACAACCATCTCGAAAATCAAAGCAGAATCAGAGGAAAATCTCACAAGTCAAAAGTGAAAATGAATAGTAAATCAAGGTTTTTCAACCTATTTAAGCTAGTTTGACCTAATTTAGAGGTGAAATTTTGACTTTGACCTATATTAACCTATCAGTTTAATTAGGGAAAATTATGAATAATGGCATATCATCAGTGTTTTTCAGAAATGAAAACATATTCAATCAATCAATCAATTTTTCAAATCAAACATCAATATGTTTTATTTCTGAGGGGGCATACCATTGGATAATCAAGTCAACATCAGTAGTAACATCATCAAAAATCAAGAAACCGATTATCAAATCAAAGAAAAAGCTTTTATCTGGAAATTTTTCATAATCAAACGAATGGGGCATCACATCAAGATCAAACATCATATCGAGGATCCATCATCAGAAACAATCATCAGAGTATCACATCATATCAAAATGATCACCAGGACTGCATCAAGGGTATTAAATCAATCAAAATTTGCATCAAATTCGTATCAAACATCAAAGATCGACCATCAATGAATTAAGACCTATCATCAAGCCAGATTAGAGTATTCTTTGAATCGACATGCTTCGCACGTCAACTCAAAGAGGGGCATTTGTAATCACCTAAAAATGGACAAAGATCAAATCAAAGGAAATCAAGTCAAATCAAAGAAAATCAAGGACAAAATTGAATCAATTGAATCACAATGCATAATTAGCCAATCAAAACAAAAATCAATTCTTAATTCAAGATAAATCAAAATTGAGAGCATTTTAATCAAATGCAATCAAATCAAAATACAATTAAATCAATTAATTGTATAGTCTTGGATTAAATTAAATTCAACCCATTCAAGGGGTACATGGCTAAAATAAATCAATTAATAAATCTTTATTACTCTCAACAACCACAAAGGAGAGGAAATTCAATCAACCAATGAGATTTAAGGAAATGCATTCACATGGATCAAGCCAAATTCCATCTCAATCACTCAAAGTGAAATAGAATCTTGACCATTGATCTTGTCTACTTACCCCAAGCTTTGATGACACAAACTTTGCATTGTCTTCAAAGGGTGGAACCAAAGACTCAACCAAGGTTTAATCATGATCAAACATAACTACACCCCCTACCATTGGAAAATCTATAAAAGGAAGGCTTAAATCCTTCTTAATTAATAACCACACATCTGAGAATTGCATTGAACCTCTTGCAATTTGAGTTTAGAAAGACATTTGAGAGCTTAATTAGCATTTAATTTGATATAATTATTATCTTTAACTTGTTTATTTTATCATTCTCATTCTAGGACTGTCATTAATGGGAGCTTGTTGAGAGCTTTGCATTAACATTCTTAATTAGAGAGCCATAGGATGCTCAATTGATCATTAATTTGCTAAATAGTTGCTCTATTGTGGTTTATTTAGTTACTATTTCATTTATTGATTAACCTTAATTCTATGAAGATATTTTCCCTAGTATACATTAATGACTACAAAATTCATTATTTAATAGAATCAGATTTGGCAATTACTACCTTCGAAACCCACTTTCATTTACTAGTCGAAAAAAAACACCTAAAAAACACTTTTAATTTTCATAACTCTGAAACCCAAATATATTATTCAATTTTCCTAAGTCCTTAATACTTCACTCCCTAATGTTTTGGCATCACATGTAAGCTTTGAATCTTATCTTGATCCAATAGCTATTGCAAGACCACAAGGAATCTTTTTAGCCCTTGCGATCATGCAAAAACCATTGATCTTGTTGCTAGGTCAGTGCATGCGCCCACTCTCTAAAATTTTTGTAGGACTGACACTCTACACAGAATCAACGGTTTTCGTGTGTTTGCAATGAGTCTATTTAGACCTTGCGATCATGCGACAACCGTCGATCTTACTATTTAATTCAGAGACTAAGAAATTAAATATGAATAGTCATCTCAAAACTATAAAGGTACTCGGTACAATGTCGGATTTAGTAGTTGGTGGCATACAAATTTGATGATCGAAAACCTTGCATTGAAAACAAATACTTGACTTTCTATATGATTTGGAAGACTATTAATTAACAAAATCTTTCTTAGATTTTTCACGTATGTGCATTAAATGTTCTGACTGTTCTCATCTAATTTTATATATAATATCAATCTCATGTAATGTGAAATCTACCACTCTTAATTTCTCTGATATATCGTACGCATATTAATTTAGTAACTTAATTATAATATTTTAAATTAATTAAAAATTTTCAATTTTGTTTTAATTTAAATAAATGTATAGAATGTATTTAATCCAATAAACATTAACATGTTGCATCATTCCACAACAGTATATTCTTCCAAATATCTAAACAAACACATTCACAAGTAAGTTGTGAAGCTTATCTTGATCCAACGGTTGTTGCAAGACTGCAAGGGAACTTTTTAACCCTTGCGATCATGCAACAGCCGTTGATCTTGTTGATAGGTCAGCACATGCGCCCACTCTCTAAGGTTTCTATAGGACTGACACTCTACATAGAATCAACGGTTGTCGTGTGTTCGTAATGAATCTATTTAGACCTTGCGATCATGTGACAACCGTCGATCTTACTATTTAATTTTGAGATTAAGAAATTAAATATGAACCATCATCTCAAAATTATAAAGGTACTCCGTACAATGTCAGATTTACTAGTTGTTGGCATACAAATCTGATGATCGAAAATGTTGCATTGAATACAAATACTTGACTTTCTATACGATTTGGAAGACTATTAATTAACAAAATATTTCTTACATTTTTCACGTATGTGCATTAAATAATCTGACTGTTCTCATTTAATTTTATTTATAATATCGATCTCGTCTAATGCAAAATCTGCCACACTTAATTTCTGTCATATATCGTACACTTATTAATTTAGTAACTTAATTAGAAGTTTTCAATTTTGTTTTAATTTAAATATAGATATAGAATTTTTTTAATCAAATAATCATTCAAATGTTACATCATTGTTCAACTTTATATTATTGCAAATATTATAGTTAAATGCTTTTAAAGACATATCGGATTTACATGTTAATGACCTCAAAATCCATTATCAAATAGTTTCGGATTTACTAATTAGTACCTTCGAAACTTGTTTTCCTTTACTAGTCAACAATGCAAACCCACGACGATTAAAGACAAATTTAGAGATCTCAAAATTCACTTAGTCTCCCAAACTCGAAATACTCTAGCGGTTACAAAACAAATTTGGAGAACAAGAGATAACAAGGGTCTCCAAATATCCAAATTCAATCAGTTAAGTACCAAACATCACAAGAATGGAAAAATACCTAACTCAAACATTCTCCCAAATTCTTAGCGGTTAGAAGTTTCATTCGGAGATTGAACGACTGCCATTGCATTAAGATCAGCTATAATCGCTACATCTCCACATTACCAAGGTCAGATAATCTCCATGAAATTTACAAAAGTCAACAATTTTTTGATGATTAAGAGAGTCATTATAGTCGCTAATTCTCTCAAATAAAAGTTAAGATACAAATACTTAATGAATACCATTAAATTAAGATCTAATGGTACTCGACAGACTCAGATTTATATCACTAAATCAAAATTCATTCACCGACAAGGAGAAAAATTTCAGTTGCTGACTCTCAACAAAAAAAACATAGACTATAGTCAATTTGCATACTGACTGAATCTTGTCAATGGCCAACATGGAAACACCAAAGACATTGATACATTTAGTGTGAGTTTTCAACATGATAAGGGTATTTTCATTTGGTTTTGTCTCTATTTTGGAAAACTGTTCTTGATAATCATAAATATTTAAAAATGACACAATTTTGTTCAAAGTTAGACCTCTTGTCCTATATTATCCTCTTAACTATTATACATATTTCTATACACATAACCCTCATCTCTCACTCATATTATCAAGTCTTTAAAATGGATTTCTTAGTTGTGACTCTTGATCTACTGTTTTAGGTTTCAACAGCTGAAATTGATTCTATTTACCAAAAATAATAAAATTATTGTTATACTTTTTGAATTTAATGCACTGGAAAACTAAATATTGATCAAGACAATATATTGTTAATTTGTATTTTTTGACATGTAATCATCAAAATATTTCATGCACTATAAAAGTGTTACCCGTCATTTAGGATGCATATCCTTCAAATGTATTTAATTTTTTTTTGTTTACTTTAATTTCACAATATTTCCAAGAAATAGTTCATTAAAATAAAAAAAGAAGTTTTAGTTACAAATAACTTGAATTCCAATAAACATTCTAAATTAATTTTATAATTAAAAAAAATCCTAAATTACATTAACGGTTCAGTAAGTAATATAATTTTACAATTTTTATAAGATAAAATATTAGATTTTTAAAAAATTGTTTAGAAAACAAATAATTATTATGTAACATAAATATTTTACATATCACTTAATCAGTATCCACTTAACAAAACTCATGATGAAGATATAAGAAATAAAAAATTCCAACTCAAACATCAAACATTGAATGCTCAAAAAAAAAGATAGAATAAGATTTTAATTACAACAAATTAATCTAGAATATGACTAAAAAATAACCTATACTGCATTTCAAACCCATAAAATCAAATTAAAATAAGCATTAAATTATATTTCTTACTCGTGTAAAAACTAGGAAAACAATCATATCTACAAAAAAAATGAAAAAAATATAAATACAAAAAAATAAACAACGTAAAAATTGCATACTGAATTGCAATTACTAGTTTATTTAGAAGTAGATATATTAGATGCTCTCATTGTTTTAAAATATTAAAAAAAATCTCAATTAATTTGTTTTAAATATTGGCATAAAAAATGTTGTTTTTATCGTTTTCTATAATTGGTTTTATCATTTAAATATCGATTTTATCATTTACCATCAATGCGAACCAATAGGAAGGAAAAATGTGTAACGCCATCATCTATTTATTCTTCCGTTCCAATTTCCAAAATATTGCAGTAACCCATCACCTTGTGTGTTTTGTTTCCCGCTGCTTTGAACTGCTCAGCCATGGCTTCCCCTTTCTTCTTCCCTTTGCTAATGCTTTCCATATTTTCAGTCTCTGCTCTTCCTCACTCTCATGAAGACCAACAACAATAGTAACAATTTCTGTTGTGATTCAAAGATGCCATTTCCCACAATAACACAACTTCTCTGCCAGACTGGACTCCTCACACGCCCCTCTGCAATTGGTCCGGCGTAACCTGTGATACCTCTTCTCACTCTATTCTAGCCATCAATTTATCATATATGAACTTAGAGGGCACCATCTCTCCTGTCCTAGAGAACCTCTCATCTCTTCGATCCCTGGATCTCTGAAACAACGTCCTCACTGGTCACATTCCATACCAACTCGGCCAGCTTCCCCATCTGCAGGTACTCTCGCTGCATGACAATCAATTACAAGGGACAATTCCTGCCTCTCTCTCTGCTTGCTGTAGTTTGTATGACTTGAGACTCTCTTATAACCAACTGCATGGCACCATTCCGCCTCAGCTGAGCCGCTTGACAAGGCTGACGATTCTTTACTTAGGAGTAAACAATCTCACAGGCACCATTCCCTCCTTTTTAGGAAATCTCTCAAACCTGAGAGAATTAGACTTCTCGAAAAATGATCTGAGAGGTACCATTCCTGCTAAAGTGGGCATGCTCGCTCACCTACAGTTGCTTCATCTTTTTACAAATAGCTTATCAGGCACTATTCCCAGCTCTTTAGCAAATCTCTCAAAATTGAGAGATTTAACTTTGTGTAAAAATGGTTTCATAGGTAGCATTCCCACTCAATTGGGCATGCTCACTCACTCGTAGTTTCTTTACCTTTGGGAAAATAACTTATCAGGCACCATTCCCAGCTCTTTAGGAAATCTCTCAAAATTGACTAATTTAGCTTTGTATGAAAATGGTCTCACAGGTAGCATTCCCACTCAATTGAGCATGCTCACTCACTTGAAGATTCTTTACCTCTGGCGGAATTACTTATAAGGCACCATTCCCAGCTCTTTATGAAAATGGTCTCACAGGTAACATTCCCACTCAATTGAGCATGCTCACTCACTTGAAGATTCTTTACCTCTGGCGGAATTACTTATCAGGCACCATTCCTAGCTCTTTAGGAAATCTCTCAAAATTGACTGATTTAGCTTTGAATGAAAATGGTCTCACAGGTGGCATTCCCACTCAATTGGGCATGCTCACTCACTTGCAGTTTCTTTACCTTTGGGAAAATAACTTATCAGGCACCATTCCCAGCTCTTTAGGAAATCTCTCAAAATTGAGAGATTTAGCTTTGTATGAAAATGGTCTCACAGGTAACATTCCCCCTCAATTGAGCATGCTCACTCACTTGAAGATTCTTTACCTCTGGCGGAATTACTTATCAGACATCATTCCCAGCTCTTTAGGAAATCTCTCAAAATTGAGACGGTTAGCCTTGTCAGAAAACCATCTCCACGGCTCCATTCCCTCCTCTTTAAAAAATATCTCGAGATTGGAGAGATTATATTTATAAAAAAACCAGCTTAGTGGGCTTACTACATAAAAATTGGTGTGAAGCTCATTGAAATCTACTCAGCGGAAAAAGCCACATTCTCTTCGTAGCCTCCAACAGCTAAAATTGACCGCTGAGTATAGATTGGGTAAAAGTGTTTCTATGAAAGGATATTAGAGACGTTTATTGTTATGGAATTGTGATATTTAGACATGGTGTCAAGTGGGCGAGGACAACTTTTCCAAACAGACCGGGGTTCGGGATGCATTGTTGATAGAGGGCTATTGAGAGACGTGAATTAAAATATGGAAGAGAATACATGTCTTCTCTCTTTCATTTGCTTTGTAATGCTTGTTTCAGAGGAGGGGCAACTGCTTTAGATTTAATGTCTGACAGTCAATGTTGTACTGGTTTTGTTTCTTAAGAAGTTTTAGTCCTTTTATGTTTGCTAGTTCGAAGTTTATCTTTCACCACTAGTTAGTCTTATTTCATGTAAAATGTTTTGTTTCGTTAAATCCAATTAAATTTGTCTTTCACTACTAGTTACGCCGAAGGCGTTTCTTATATGAAACCCATCCCTCTGGGTTAAGCCGATCTACGGCTGTCAAACGATCTGTATGCATGCAAGATGATTGAAATGATCGGGATCGTCCACAATTTTTGAAATACCATAAAATGTAACATTTGTGCTGTGTGAACAGCTTGCAAGGTTATGATTTAACTCGTTAGGAACCGGAGTTAGGTTCATGGTTTACAAGACACTTGTTGCTTATTTGTTTGTTCTTGTTTATTTTACCTTTTTGCAGCCTTGACATATTCGTCAGAGGTGGTACTTCAATCCTCCTGTACGGTAGTTTAACATGGTGGTGAAGGATAGATTTAGAGATGTGGTGTAGAGTTTATTTAGTTAATGTTGAAATAGTCTGGCAATTATAGAACACATATGGAGAAGTGGAGATAACCTTGGTGTTGAAATCTCCCAATTAAATTGGCTAAATCACAAACATATCACGAATGGGAAGAGAATGGCTAAATGACAGGTACGTGCTTGTGTCAAATGCTGATGTGTCAACTGTCACAATTTTCAATAACTTATGGTATCAACTACGAATGATGGATCTAATGATTGTCATGTCCCTGCAAAGAATCTTATCAACCCTTGCGATCATGTGGTGACCATTGATCTATTATCGAGGCCACAATGTCTTCCTTTATGTCGACTATGGAAAAGGATATAATATTGACTATAGATGGAGCATCTAAGGATTGTATTCCGTTGAAGCTGTTAACTGGGTCATCGGTACTACGATGCAAGATTCATCGTCGATGCATCTTGAATTGTATATTCACAAAGAACCTAATTTTTCCTTTGATCCTCCTCTATGGTAGTTTAACATGGTGGCGAAGGATACATTTAGAGATGCGGTGTAGATTCTATTCAGTTAATGTCAAAATAGTCTGCCGGTTACAGAACACATATGGAGAAGTGAAGATAACCTTGGTGTCGAGATCTCCCAATTATATTGGCTAAATCAAAAACATATCGCAAATGGGAGGAGAATGGCTGAATGACAGGTACGTGCTTATGTCAAATGATGATGTGTCAACTGTCACAGTTTCTAGTAACTTATGGTATCAACTACGAATGACAAATCTAACGATTGTCGTGTCTTTGCAAAGAATCTTACCAACCCTTGCGATCATGCGGTGACCGTTGATCTATTATCGAGGCCGCGATGTCTTCCTTTATGTCACCTATGGAAAAGGTTATAATATTGACTGTAGATTGAGCATCTAACGATTGTATTCCATTGAATTTGTTAATTGGGTCATCTGTACTGTGATGCAAGGTTCATCGTCGATGCATCTTGAATCGTATATTCACAAAGAACCTAATTTTTCCTTGTGAACATGCACCATTCGTTAGATTATGTTATACAAAATATCGCAGGGCTAGTTTCAAGCTTCACCAATAACTGGTGCAAAATAAAATTTCCCCATTAACTATGTCACAATCCATGATGAAATAGCATCGAATTTAACATTTACAACTTTTGAAACCCGCTTTATCTGCCACTTAGAGAACTCATATGGAGAAGTGGAGATAACCTTGGTGTGGGAATATACCAATTAAATTGGCTAAATCGCAAACATATCGCAAATGGGAGGAGAATAACTGAATGACAGGTGGTCGCTTGTGTCAAATGATGATGTGTCAGCTGTCACAGTCTCCAGTAACTTATGGGATCAACACCAAATGATAGATCTAACGACTTTCGTGTATTCGCTAAGCATCTTAGCAGCCTTTGTGAACATGCAGTGACCGTTGATCTATTATCAAGGCCACTATGTCTCCCTTTATGCCAATTGTGGAAAAGGAAATAATATTGCCTGGTAGATGAAGCATCTAACCATTGTATTCCATCGAAGCTGTTAATTGGGTCATCGGTACTCTGATGCAAGATTGATCGTCAATGCATCTTGAAAGAACAGCTGTCGTATGTTCACAAAGATTCTGATTGTCCCTTGCAAACATGCGCCACCCGTTAGATTCTAATATACACAAGATCGATGGCCCAGTTTCAAACTTCACCAATAACTGATGCAAAAAAAAAATTTCCCCTTAACTATTTCACAATCTATAATGAAATAGCATTGGATTTAGTAGTGAAAACTTTTGAAACCTGCTTTCATTTAGTGGTCATTAAGGCAAACACCTTAAAACAAAAGATTGCAATTAGCAATGAATATCATATAAATCGAATGAGTAATGTCCATGATTTTACAAATTATTACTCTTCCAACTTGTAGACAGTAAAATATTTGTTTTTAATGCAATGTTTTCCATCATCGGCTATATATGTAGATCAATACTATATCCGACATTTACAACTTATATACAAAAAAAAGGAGGGCCAACATGTAAATTATTCATTGTAGTCATTGGCTATTATTAAAATTATAAGAAGAAAGAAAATACCATACGCATTCCTTTTCGAATTTATTACCATTTAATATCTATCAACAACCGCACGTCAAATTTTACGATAGATATAATTGTATACATTAAAAAAAAAACTTTTGGATTGATCTAAAGACACGTTCTACTTCATAATATATGTAGGCATACTTTGTCATAATGGTTTACAGTGTAACAAATTAAAATGATCTTTTTTATAATCTGTGAATAATTCTTTTTTCAATATGTATTGCGGTATATGTTATGTTTAAATATCTATGAATTTTTTATATCGATGTAAATAGCCATTTCATAATTTTGAATGACTATTTATTGCTACTCAATTACTACATGTCCTTGCTGTATTTGCTATTTTTCCTTGTATACCTGATAGTTGTTGCAAATGCATTAAATTGCATTCAATGTTAGATGGTTTGGTTGATAACAATTTTTTTCTTTTGGTGTTCAAGATGACTGCCTTCATTGACTATCATCATAGCCTATATAAGAATTGTTTTGCTAATACTTTTTTGAACCAGTAACATATTTTATAGAAACTTTTATAAAAATTTCAATATATACATTCACCTGACCATCAAGACATTTCAAGTTCATCATTATGGAGGCATTGTTATCACAGGTTGTTTTAAGTTATGTTTTTAGGATTGTGTATTTTGTTCATTTCTTAGATTTGATCATCAAACAAATTGTTTGTATCATAGAACGATATGTACATTTTTATTTCAACAATGCATTACTGAGAAATATAGTGTATATGTGTATGATATACTTTTGATTACTGACATCATATTATCTACCATTAAATAGGTAACAAAAATGGCCTTATTAACACAAAGAGCAATTAGTCAAATAATGGATGGTATTTCCATCAAAGAACCATGTTTTCAAATTGTATCATTACATTTTATTGAACAACAACATACTGTGAGTACAAAATATCATCTGGAAATTTTTGATGGTGTGCATACACACTTTGCCCTTTTGCTCGAACAATTTAACGCCCTTGTAGTGGAGGAGGCTTTAGTTAAAGGTTCCATTGTTTGCATCAAAGAATACTCTTGCAAGAAACTCCACAATTACATGTATGCCAATTATTTTACTATATTTTATTGTACTTATGCAAATTCGATTATAAAAGTTTATTAAATGTCTATTTTGTTTTTGTTTACAAGGCTATTCTAATTGATAATTTAGATATAGTATCAAATCATGAAGAAATTATTGGGTGTCCAGTACCTATAGTACAAGGTACTAAACATATAGCATCGTCTAGCAGTCATGGAGTTTTAGATGCTTCTTCAGGTAACACAATTGGCATAAAACTGCTCACTCCATACCACAAATTATGGACTATTGAGGGTCATGCTCTACAAAAATCACCTATCCATTGTTTCACAAAAATGTCTAAAGAAGGTAAAGTATTCGGATTTGACTTCATAGACAAAAAAGGAACTGGTATACATATAACTTGTTTCAATGAATTGGTTGATAATTTTTTTGAAATTATTCAATCAAATAATCTTTTATTTGATTTCTAACGGTTCTGTAAAAGTTGCAAATTCAAGATTCAATAGTTCAACCAATCCCTATGAAATAGTCCTTTAGAGTTCGTCAAGAATCATACCTTCCACATGTGTTTAGTCTGAAGTTCCCAAAAATGATTTCCATATGAAGAGCATTGAATATCTTGAAACTTTTCCTGTTAATTCACTAGTGGATGTGATTGGAATTGTTGTTTCTATCAATACATCAAGTACCATTAGAAAAAAACATGGTACATAAATAAAAAAATGTAATATGCGTATCAAAGATATCTCTGGCTACTCTATTGAAGTGACTCTATGGGGACATCATTGTGAGAATGAAGGACAACAAATTCTAAATTTGTTCAGGGAATGTAAGACGATTGTTGTTTTAATTAAATCTACTCATTTTCTTTCATGGTCTGGTAAGTCATTGGATACTATTTTTTCAACCAATGTTCTTATCAATCCAATTTTAACTAAGGCTACTGCTCTTTTGACATGGTTTGCAGGAATAGTAGAAGATCAATCTTCTATTTCTCTGACTAAAGAGCCAACAATACTTGCTAGATTTACAAATCAACAGCCAATGTCTACCATCTGTACAAAAGACTTCCATTCCATGATTCCTGTTTGTGTAACAACACAAATTTCTAGACTTGATATGGATAACTTTTATTATCTTTCATGTCCATGAATCATTGATGGAAAAAAATGTAAAAAAAAAGTTGTTCAGAATCATGCTAGGAAATATGAATGTCCTAAATGTTGTGTTCATATTGCAATGTGTGATTTCAATTACATGCTTAATATGGATTTGCACAATCCATTAGGCAAGCTTCACAATGTTACTACCTTTGAAGGTCTTGCAAATGCTTTATTGGGTGTGGATGCAGAAGGTTTTCAGCTACTGCTTGCTGAACCCGGTGTAGACAAACAACTTTTGGATAATCTTTATAGTTATGAGTTTGTCTTTGATCTAAGTATCAAAACATCTACTTTTGGTGGGCAAGAAACTCAAAGCATAATTGTTCTCACTTTGAAGTTTTCTTAAGATAGTAGTTTACTTAGAATATTCAACATATGTAATCATATGTTTATGTATATATGTATATTTGACAATAAACTGTGTCATGTCAATGTTATGTTGTTCAATTTTTGTGTAATATATTTTCTAAAGAATCGATCTTTGCATATTTACCATGATTCTTTTTCGATAACATTTCCATATCTCAGTAAATGCAGAGATATATAAAATATAGTAATCACTTTAGAGGAAAACTTTCACCAAATTGGGAACACAGATGTTCATGTACAATTTCGTTGTCAACAAGAGTTTCATTCTAAAGTATACCTATTTGCAACAAATGAAATGGTGGGTCTTCATAATAAGAAAATGTTATTATCTCTACATCAACCTGTGCCTCTTTCAATAACAGAACAACAAAAAGATTTTGAAAGTTCGAATGTAGATGAAGTAAAACTTCAATCTCACATTCTTTTATGTATAGAACAACAAGTTATTCTATGTAGTAATTTATGTGTCCAGACAGGGCTAGTTAACGGTGCTATAGGAGAAGTCAAAGCTATTGTATATAACAATGTCAAGTTTGTCTTTGATCTAAGTATCAAAACATCTACTTTTGGTGGGCAAAAAACTCAAAGCTTAATTGTTCTCACTTTGAAGATTACTTAAGACAGTAGTTTACTTAGAATATTAAACATATGTAATCATATGTTTATGTATATATATATATATTCGACAATAAACTATGTCATGTCAATGTTATGTTGTTCAATTTTTGTGTAATATATTTTCTAAAGAATCGATCTTTCCATATT
The DNA here is from genome assembly GCA_027943335.1 of Chamaecyparis obtusa. Taxonomy (NCBI): domain Eukaryota; kingdom Viridiplantae; phylum Streptophyta; class Pinopsida; order Cupressales; family Cupressaceae; genus Chamaecyparis; species Chamaecyparis obtusa. The sequence goes on from BSBK01005856.1 coordinate 157,591, forward strand.
TACCATGATTATTTTTAGATAACATTTCCATATCTCAGTAAATGCAGAGATATATAAAATATCTTCCATCTCTCCCACTTGTTTATTAATAACTGCCATCAATTTCATTAGAAAATATACTTGATAACTGCATCCAATTCAAGATCATCATTATAGAGGCATTATTATTACAACTTGTTCTATCTTTGTGTAATATTTTTTCTAAAGAATTGATATTTCCATATTTACCATGATTCTTTTTAGATTACATTTCCATATCTCAGCAACAAAGAACTGGTATACATATAACTTGTTTCACTGACTTGGTTCATCAAACAGCTTTTGGATTATCTTTAGGGTTCTGACTTTCTATTTGCTCTAATTATCTAAGAAATGAACAAAATGCAGAACCCTAAAAACACAACTTAAAACAACATGTCATAACAATGGCTCCATAATGATGAACTTGAAATGTCTTGATGTTCAATCATTACAGCTAATTGTACAAGGCACTGTTGGCACTGGCAAATCACATCTGATAGCTCAAATCAAAGCTAGTCTCATTCAATCACATCCAATGGATAGTCACCTGTTCTACTTCTTGCACCAACAAGACTTGTAGCATTTAACATCAAGGCATCTACAATTCATTAAGTTCTACATATTCCTATGGAAGAGATGGTACAATTACAAGGTCACCAAGAGGCAAAATTGCAGGAAAATCTGTATTATGTTCAATACATCATAATAGATGAAATGAGTTTTATTGGTCCTAAATTATTTGAAAGAAATGAAATGAATTTGAGACAAGTGTTTCCAAATAGCAACCACATTCCTTTTTGAGGTTGTTCAATGATTGTCTTTGGTGATTTGGATCAGCTTCCTCCAGTTAAAGATATTCCTATGTATGCTTCAAATTCATATGGTGGACAATTACGATAGTCATTTAGAAAAGTAATCACTTTAGAGACAAACTTTTGCCAAATTGGGAACACAGATGTTCAGGTACACTTCCATTGTCAAGAAGAGTTTCATTCTAAAGTATACCTATTTGCAACAAATGAAATGGTGGGTCTTCATAATAAGCAAATGTTATTATCTCTACATCAACCTGTGCCTTTTTCAATAACAGAACAACAAAAATATTTTGAAAGTTCAAATGTAGATGAAGTACAACTTAAATCTCACATTCTTTTATGTATAGAACAACAAGTTATACTATGTAGTAATTTATGTGTCCAGACAGGGCTGGTTAATGGTGCTATAGGAGAAGTCAAAGCTATTGTATATAACGATGGTCAAAAGCCTCCTCAACTACCATTGATAGTTGTGGTTGAATTTTTTAACTACATTGGTCCTGCTTGGGATGATACTAATTCCAAAAATATTCCTATGAAATTAATTAAAAGGGGTTGCCACCATCAAATTCATCGATGTATGTCATGAGCTTTAACAATACACAAATAACAAGGTTTGTCGCTTGCAAAAGCCAGCATCGACATCGAAACCACAGAATGGCAAGGATTAACTTTTACAGCTCTTTCCAGAGTTCATTAACTAATAGGACTATGTATTCATCTAGCTTTCAGTTTTGAAACATATTCACACATGCAACAAAATTCTAATGTTACAAGGTGGAAAGAAGAAAACAAAAGCCTAAACACGTTGATAGAATTTTAACCCTTTTTTTCTACCATTATTGTATATTCTTCATTGTAATTACAAATATGTATGAATACATAGTCCATAACCATAACTTAGTAATAATAACCATTTTTTGGGAAGCTGTACTTCCTGTTGAAACTTAGAAACTATAATCTATATTTTTTTCGCTGTAAGATTTATTATCAACTGATGAAATAAAAATAGAAATACAATAAAATTTTCTGTTATAAAAAGCCTAATAATTTTGTTTACCTTTTGAAATAAATAGAGTATACTTTATTAACACGTGAATCATATTTTTTGAAATTTCAAGCATACATTTGAATGTTTTTAACACTATAAAGGTAATCTAAATCAACAAACAGTATCAATTTTATTTATTTGACCAATGTTATTTACCTCAAAAATTTTAGGAAGATGTCCATTAACATTCAACAACAATAGAATGTTTCAAAAAATTAGCCACAAAAAAAACTTCAATCAGATTTTCAGAAAAAAAGTTACAACAAACCCTTGTAAGCATAATTAATATCGTAACCATAACTACAAGAAGTTAAGAAATACCTCCATCAGGTTTATGGTTCATTATTTTTATCATTAAAAAATGTTAATTTAAAACTTGTTTGTATTTTCTGTTGAAGAACTTTTTCTTCAACATATTACAACACTTCTTTACGATGTCAGCTTACTATTTCATTTTTTCAAACTACCTCTAACAATAATAAATTTAGTCTATGAGGTAAAAGAAACATGATCATAAAATTGTATAATATTCAACATAGATCTAGTTAGGAAATAACAAAAAAGATAGCTTGCAAAAATGCAATAAAAAAATAATAGTTCAACAATGAAATTCTACATCTCATTTCATGATTCAATAATGAAAATTGATTACAATATGCATAGAGTGCGTGATTTATATAGAAATAAACTACCATTTGCAAGAGCTAAATACACCAATCAACGTGATCATCTAACAGGAATTAATATGAAATTAACTGCCATTGTAGTTAGAATAAAGGAGGGCTATTCCATGATGCATATGACATATATATCTCTATGACTGACTCTACTGACACTACTCAACTATGCAATAATAAATTGTTGGTTGAAAATACAGTTGTCAATTCTTTATACAATTGATCAACTATAGAAGCTAAGAATCATCAACACGAACAATAGACAACACCTCCATAGTGTTGAAAACAAAGCCATGATAGGTCCACTGACATGATGTTACTTAACAGGAAAAAAGAAAAATGACAGGTTGTCAAAACTAAATAAAAATAGAGCACATCAACAATCTAATTATGTCTGTCATTTCATGATTGAATAATGAAAATTGATTACAATATGCACATTTTTAGGCAGATGTCCATTCACATTCAACATCAATAGAATGTTTCAAAAAATTAGCCACAAAAAATCTTCAATCAGATTTTCAGAACAAAAGTTACAACAAACCCTTGTAAGCATAATTAATATCATAACTATAACTACAGGAAGTTAAGAAATACCTCCATCAGGTTTATGGTTCATTATTTTTATCATTAAAAAATGTTAATTTCAAACTTGTTTGTATTTTCTGTATAAGAACTTTTTCTTAACATATTACAACACTTTTTTACGATGTCAGCTTACTATTTCATTTTTTCAAACTACCTCTAACAATAATAAATTTAGTCTATGAGGTAAAAGCAACATGATCATAAAATTGTATAATATTCAACATAGATCTAGTTAGGAAATAACAAAAAAGATAGCTTGCAGAAACACAACAAAAAAATAACAGTTCAACAATGAAATTCTACATCTCATTTCATGATTCAATAATGAAAATTGATTACAATACGCATAGAGTGCATGATTTATATAAAAGTAAACTACCATTTCCAAGAGCTAAGTACACCATTCAACATGATCATCTAACGAGAATTAATATGAAATTAATTCCCATGGCAGTTAGAATTAGGGAGGGCTATTCCACAATGCATATGAAATATATATCTCTATGACTGACTCTACTAACACTCCTCAACAATGCAACAATAAAATGCTGATTGAAAATATAGTTGTCAATTCTCTATACAATTGATCAACTATACAAGCTAAGAATCATCAACATGAATAATAGAAAATGCCTCCATAGTGTTGAAAACAAAGGCATGATAGCTCCACTGACATGATGTTACTTAACAGGAAAAAAAGGTAACTGATCTGATCTTTATAACCTGCAAAAAAAATATTGCATATCTCATTCCTAGCATGTAAGCTCTGATACCATATAGAATTTTCATTGTGAATGTAGCTAGGAAAAAAGCAAAATGATAGGTTGTCAAAACCAAATAAAAATAGAGCACATCAACAATCAAATTATGTCTATCATTTCATGATTGAATAATGAAAATTGATTACAATATGCATAGAATGTATGATAACTATAAAAGTTAACTACCTTTTGCAACAGAAGATTACACCAGTCAACATGATAATCACCATGATCATTTGATAGATCAAGACTAAATTCAAACAAACTGTTAACCATGAACCATGGATTAGTTTACTTTTAAATCAACGTAAGAGAAAACTACAGCAGTCACATCAAAGATATATAACTAGAATTTGAACATGGTTGAATTTTTTTTTACCAAATTTTATGACTTCCACTTTGGTCAATTTGTTATCATAAAAAAAACATAACTAAGTCTTATTTCAACATTCAGGTATTAAGAAAAATTAATTTGTGAAAAATACAAGTGCAAAAAACAAACATTGCTTGGATGAGAGACACCCTTGTACCAAAATGTGCAGTTTGAATCAGTAAACTTTGATTTCTACACTGATATCTTTCAGATAATAATTTTTTCTAATATATGAACATGGAAATAAAACTTATCTATGTATTTGATCTTTGAAAAATGACTTAGTTGAAAGCCATACAAATTTAGATATATTACTCATCCATGCCCAAATTCCAATTTTTCATCAACACCCAATAACTCCAGCTCCCATTGTTGCCCATTTCAATCTTGCAACACCATATGATCATTTTGTTTTGTTATAAAAAGTGAATGAAATAAGATATGCCGTGCATTTATGGTTGTCACAAGATCCCAATAAATACATGTTTGCTTTGTAGATCAACAACAACCATCCGATAAAAAGCAGACTGTCAACCTTTTTCCACAAAAATCACTGACAACAACCACCACAATGAAAAGATATCCATTAGAAATCCAAGAAAGATTTACTAAATTAATAGTGTTCTAGACTGTGTACAAAGTCAAATCTTTGTATTGAATATAACCCCTAATTAAATTACCACTCATGAAAAAACCCAAAATGCCTTTCCTTCTCAAAGAAAACCCTAGGTTGGCCTTTTAAAATCTATTTTATTGTTAGTTTTACAAAATCACTTAACTTTCTACAAACACACATGTTATAATTTATCATCCGCCTGATTCATATTCCTAATATTATTTAATACGGATTTTAAAATTTATTTTATCGATATTTTTACAAAATCACTTAACTTTCTACAGACACATGTTATAATTTATCGTCCACATGATTCATATTCCTAATTGTATTTAATACGTATTTTAAGGTCATTAACATCTAAATCTGATATGTCAACTAAAAGTATATTATAATCATATTTGCAATTATACAAAGTTAAACAATTATGTAACATTTTAATGATTTTTTGACAAAATACATTCTATATACATAACTAAATTATAACAATATTGACAATGTCAAATTTATTTAAAATATTATAATTAAATTATTATTGATTAGGGTATAATAAGCCACTAACTACTATTTAACATAGCTAATTCTAGTATCTTAATATCAAATATCCAATTTAGTTGTTAAAAACTACTCAATCTGAAATTAATTACTTTTAAACTACCTATGATGGCTTAATTAAGGAATCAACACTGGATGAATGATCTAATCGTCATTGTCTATTCACATGCAAGTTTACTTAACTTTTCGATCACGTGATAACCATTGATTTAGAATGAAGGACACGGTGAACTACTTTATGTCTAATCATAAAATAAAATTGTTTCTGCTGACTAAGTGATGCAATTAAGGGTTTACAGTCGATACATCGTAATCGATAAACAGTCCTATGTTCCATAGAAACTTTCAAACCATTACGAGCATATGAGAGCTGTTAGATTATGTTTTAAGGAGAATCGACAATCTAGATTCAAACTTCAAACACTATTGGTGTGAAATTTAATTTGGCCCTTCACAAATGACAGTTTGATTTCTCAAAAAAGTAATTACTAGATCGTGCAGAGTAAATTGCTGAAAAGATTATTTTTGATTGCTAATATATTGAAGGTTCACGCATTCTCACAAACACAAACATATTAAATTTGCAGACACTTGGACAAGAAAATTTCCAGACCTAGTTATCATTTCCTGAAGGATTCCCTAAAAAGGTTAGTCAATATCTGCACATTTCTTGTTCAAAACTTTATAGATGCTTGTGACAAATCCTTTGCATAAACCATAAAAAAAAACTTATGTTGAAATGCAGCCAAGAAAAAACTTATCCGGTAAAATTGAGTACATTGACATGGGTTTGCATGAAGATCTATTACAATTACTAAATCAGTCAACCACAAATTTGGTGAAGGCCAAAGAATTGACCCCAAAAGAACCTAACCTAAAAATTGCAGACGGTCTCTATGATAAGGATAATTACATAAGGGATGCCAAGATTGGCACGATTAATGCAAGTGGCTCTTCTGATATCACTGGTCTATAGTTGTTCAAACTAGGGTTTAGCCAGAGAAATGCCCTCCCACCTAGCATTAATGTATGGCAATTTGATCTGGGAAAGCTTGTGGTGCCCAATTTTTTCATGGATGCAGATTTGATAAATCAAATTGCTAAGAATTATGATCCCATTACTAGGGTAATTATGAATGTAAAAGGAAATGTACTAATAACTATCTTAGTTGACAAAATCAGGAGCATTTTTAGACTAAGTGAACCCTCAAATGACTTACAACAAATTGAATTTGAGCAATTAAATGAAGTGTATAATGCTCAAAGAGATTACCTCTAGACTGTGCCCTTGCAATAATTCTATGACAAAATTGGAGAAATGATCATCTTAGGACCAAGTACATAGGAACCTTTCAAAACAGTATATTTTAACTATAGAGCTAGAACTACATATTGGTCACTATGTCAGATCTTTGGAGAAGATGTTGAAGAAAGAATGCCAGTACATTTAATGTACATGATGATCCAAATCTTACACCCTACCATACCAGTTACTTTTGACTTTGCTTCCTTCATTGCTGATTTAATTCATAATGGATTGCTAGTGATCCAAAAGAGCAAACTAGACAAGCCTTTCTGCTGTTACTCTTTTATAATGTATATGTTATTGTTTAAAGGTGCAAGTTATTTGGAGAAAGAGATGCTTTTGATGAAACAAAATAATGGTGAGGATATACCAGTGCAATTGTGGAACCTTAATATGACATGGGACAAACATGATAGTAGTTTTATCAATTTTGATAGATATTTTGTAGCCAGGCTTAGGCTATTATTTGTTCATGAAAACACATGAATCCCATCAACCTTGGTTCAACTTGTTAGACCTAAAAATTTTTCCAAGAGTCTTTAAATTGTACATAATTGGGGGGATTTCATTTTTTATCCTGTTTCTACTGTTATCAAATTATATGGTTTTACTAGAACTCCATTCATATTGCCGTATCAAATACCCCTTAAGATTGGTATTGTAGAGTTCATTAGACAGTTAGGTGATATTGAAAAGAACATTCTTGTAGATAAATCTAGAGGAACTCTTTTTCCAAATGTTACAATTGTCCACCAGTTTATAATCACAAAGGGAGGATGGCTCCATATTGATAAATTTCTTGCACTGTATCACATGGCTACATCAATTGCTAGGATAGCAGACCCCAAGGGTTTTTATAATGAAATGTTCAAAAAGAAAGTCAAGTGCTCTTTAATACATCACATATTTAATTTCCCTGAGGATGTCATCAGAAATATGCCTGATATAGGGGAACAAGAAATAAGAAAGGAAAAGTGGTTAGTATACAAGAAGACATTAGACTTTGTCTAGCAGTATGACAAGGGATATGATCCCCTAAAAAGTATTGAACCATTTGGAAAGAAAATAGACATTCTTATGGATAATTTTCAATAGATTATTCAAACCGTAAATGAGAAAAAGGAGAAAGCCATAAAAATTGAACCAGAGAAGGCTCAATCAATATTGACAAAGCCTGGATTTGCAAAACTATTGCGCCCAGGCAAGTATATGGTACAAAAGAAAATTGGTTATAATGTGATCATACAAGGATCTGAGAACCATGAACAATAGAAAAGAAAATAGGATGTTCTTTCCACATCACAACAACTGGAAAAACATGAAATTGTAGACATTCCGCACTCACCTCAGGATCATGCATATCAATATATTCCTGATTGTCCACCTCCCTCAAAGAAACAAAAATTAGAAGAGAGACCTATACATGTTCAAGATGATTATTCTCCATCCTAGTCACCTCTAAACATAATGAATGATCATGAAGTGACAGAACAAATGCACCAATTGGGAGCCCTTGGTCAAATTTTTATGACTTGTGAAGAGATAAACGAGGGAGTTCCTGAACCACCAAAAGAGCCCGAATTAGATTTGACTGCGGGAGAGATGGTAGGTACATAGCTGGACACAATAATAGAACAAGCATGTGAAGAATTCTTAGCTGATGATGCCTTTGTAAAAGCTAGAGCATTCATGCAATTTTTATGGAAATTAAATATTAGTTAATTTCAAGAAACTTGTGAAAAGAGGCATGAGGAGAACCCAGATAAAGATCTAAAGATCATAGAAAGTGATGTGAGCAAGGAGATGATTGAACGGTTTGAGAGAATCACTCCAGAAAAAGGAAGAGACTTGATAAGAAATTTAGGAGTTCTTATAATCTCAGAGTGAGATATAGCTAATGCAATGGTCTTCGATGCAGTTAGAAAATAGATGACACCAATTTACAAAATGAGAGAGGAGGTAGAGCAGACAATTAAGGGAATCACTTTTAGTGATGATCATCAAGTCTTGGTGATGTGGTCTTTAAAGAAAACTGACAATAACAAAGGAAAGAAAATCAGTAAAGGTGATATCACAGGTAGCCTCATTGTCAAAAGGGTCACTGATACTTCTGTACTTGAGGCATCAGAAATCGTGGTAGTGTCAGCCCAACTTACAACAAGGATCGCAAAAAAGGAGACCAACGAAAAAGAGGACCTCACAAGAAGACTAGAAACAGTGTTAAAGGCTTATGAAAACTTGAAACAAGATTTGTATCAAAAGGATATATTAATTGAAAACTTGAACAAAAGGTTAGGTGAACAGGGCCCAATTCATTCTCCAACACAATTGCATATTTCTTGATCACCTGTTTGACCTTTTTCTTCAAGCCCTATTATTGAGTACCCACTCTCGCCTGTCCCACCTTCCATGGCCAATGAAGAGCATAACCAAAAATAGAAGCTAAGGTATGAGAAAAGAATAAGAGATACCATTTTATAATTTGTTGTGAATGTAAAACCAAGAGAGATTTATAAAAATGCTAAACAGTTGTTGGATATTTTGATCTCTTTTAAGAAAGAGATAACCACTTTAGACCCAAATTTAGAATGCTGGATTGCTAGAAAGAACATGTTGAAATCAATGTTTTACTTGATTAATTATCAATGTATTGTCAATATAAAACTAACAAATACCTATAAATTTGTTAAAGACCTATTTAAATTTGAAGTCAACAGGGAAAGCTTAAAGAGGAAGGCAGAAATGTTAAGAGTAAGATACTTTCAAAATGATTTCAAAATGTTTCCAGGTCTTATCAAAGTAGATGGAACCGTAAAGCACAAAGATCAATGGCTAGAAAAAATTGAAGATGAAGTGTCAACTCTAATAGATACCATTCTAAATATAGAAGACAATAAACCCTTTGTACAATTAATTGAAATATTGCAAGATGTCAGAATACATTTTGCTAATAGAAGAAATGAGGTACACCACATACTAGTACATTGGAACAAATTACTACCTAAAAGAGATGAAGTTATGGCCTTTCACTGGCCAACTGAAGACACTTATGCATCATGGGAAGAAACATATCCCTTGGATAGTGTCGAAGAAGAAGAGACATCCATTGAAGAAGCAAGCAGTAGCAGTGCCCCAACACCTTGAAAGAAAAACAAATAGTACAACCAACCTCAAAGACTTAGAACAAGAACAGATGCTACACCTAGCATGTTTTGAAGTAACCCTGCAAGTTGTTGAAATATTGATCACTCATATAAGTTATAAATTTTGTAAAATTGCAACCAAAAACTGTTAAACTTACCTTTTTGGTCTTACTTACTGAAAACATTTTTTGTTTCTTCTACAAAAAATCCAAAGCTTCTATACAATCCTTTAAAAAAAAAAATAGATTACTTCGATCATTTTACCCTTCAATAATGTAGCTTATCTTATACAGAAAGATTGTATGTTACTAACTTGGAAATTGCAGCTTCATAGAATATGTTGTGGCTATAAAATATTTTTAAAGTATTCTCAAAGAATCAATATCCATTGCTTGAGTCCTACATGCAATTCATTTTCATGTCATTCAATACCTAACAAAGTATGTTCTCATCCTTTCACTTTTTTTAAGTCACTTATATTAAGACTATACTTAAGTATGACTGTTAGTTCTATTTTTCATTTCTTATAAAGAATCTCTTTTGTTAACATTTGCATTTAAAAGCATGAAGTATAGATCATATTGATATTCCATTTTAAAAAAATCCAAACTTTATATATCTCCTTTCGGTGCCAAAAAAGAAGAGACATCCACTGAAGAAGCAAGCATAATTTTTCTTTCTTTGAAGATTGCTTAAGACAGTAGTTTACTTATAATATTGAACATATGTAATCATATGTTTTTATATATATGTATTTTCGATAATAAATTATGTCATGTCAATATTATGTTGTTCAATTTTTGTGTAACATATTTTCTAAAGAATCGATATTTCCATATTTACCATGATTCTTTTTAGATAACATTTCCATATCTCACTAATATTTCACTAACTTGGTTCATCAAACAACTTTTGGATGATCTTTAGGGTTATGACTTTCTATTAGATCTAATTATCTAAGAAATGAACAAAATGCACAACCCTGAAAACACAACTTAAAACAACCTATGATAACAATGCCTCCATAATGATGAACTTGAAATGTCTTGATGGTCAGGTCAATGTATATATTGAAATCTGTATAAATATTTCTGTAAAATATGTTACTAGTTTAGAAAAGTATTAGTAGAACAGTTCTTATATAGGCTATGATGATGGTCAATGAAAGCAGTCATCTTTAACACCAGCAGAAAAAAAACTGTTACCAACCAAATCATTTAACAATGATTGAAATTTAATGCATTTGCAATAACTGTCACGTATGCAAGGAAAAACTGTAAATACAGTGAGGACATGTAGTAATTTAGTAGCAATAAATAGTCGTTCTGAATCATGAAATGGCTATTTACATCGATATCAAAGAGTCATAGATATTTAAACATAACAAATACCGCAATACATATTGCCAAAAAAAACATATTCACAGATTATAAAAAAGATCGTTTACATTTTTTTCACTGTAAGCCATTACAAAAAAGCACACTTGCATATATTAGAAAGTAGAATGTGTCTTCAGATCAATCCAAAACTTTTCTTTTTAAATGTAAACCTCTTCTTTTGCCGAGCAAGAAATTGAAAGCATAATTGTTCTTACTTTGAAGCTTGCTTAAGACAGTAGTTTCCTTCTAATAATCAACATATCTAATCAATGTTTATTTATATTTGTATATTTGATAATAAACTATGTCATGTTAATGTTATGTTGTTCAATTTTTGTGAAATATATCCATATTTGAATATTCTTTTTAACTTACCACTTTTCAATTATTATAGGTATAAATAACAATTCTATATGCAGTCATGGATAATGCAAATAATGAAAGAGAGGCTAAGCGCAATCACAAAAATCAGATGCAGAGAGCTAGATATGATGTCAAAAAAATTGTTATTAGCAAAAGAAGATGAGAAACCTCTTAGAATATTGAACTTGCAATTTCTACATCAAATTTACATAGTTTGAACACCTCATATCGTTTAGAACTAGTCAAACTTTGAGATTTATATCCTCTACCACATTCAATTATTGAAAATCATTGCTTGCCAGAACTTCAAATACCTAATTGTATTGAAGATCATACAATATCCATGAATACTTTGTAGTGATGCTATTGTCCTATGAATAAACCATTGACCAACACTCTAGGTTTTTTACACTAATCTTTTTTATAGATAGACATGTTGTGTAAACATTGCATAACATTTAAGAGCTCTTGGATGTGATAGGAATTGATTTTCAGGAGTAGGAATAGGATTTATAATACAAACATAGTTCAACATCCCTTAATTCATCATTCCAACATTTCCAAACAAACTAGGTGTCCAAATTGTAGTCACCAATTACTATAGACAAACTTTGTCAGAGTCTAAATATGCTTGTATCAGGTTGGTAGGTTGTAGATGAGTCCTCTAAAAAACATCAAAATGAGGAAATCTATAGCTACATAGTAAATCTAGATCTTTCTATATCATCATTTAAATAGAAAAGATCATGGAATCTTTAATAATCTCTCTAGAATATACTATTAAAGAAATTGATAAATTAATGTTCTTGTCTCTTCCTGTTGATAAATTATCTATATAAATCAATTGAGGTGATATGTGATGTAAACTTTTCCAATAATGCATCTTTCAATTCTTGCAAAGTTTGTATTGAATTAGTAGGAAAGTTGATGTACTACTAAAAAGCCTCTTTGCCTAGAGAAAAAAGGATTAGTCTGCAAGAAATATCCTCCTCTTCAAATTTTAAATTTTGTATAGCATATTTAAAATTATTATTTGTTAAATAAAACTAAAATTCTATAATAAATATCTAGCTATTTAATATTTATTAATATTTTATTATTTACTATTTTTAAAAAAATATTCTTATTAATTTCCATATATCATATATCATTATATAAATCTAAATAAATAAAAAATTGTTACAACAAATTAATATTATATAATAAATATCTGGCTATTAAATATTATCTCATATTTAATACTATCGCTAACATTAAATAAATACAACCAAAATAATATTATTATCAATACATATTTTATAATATTTTTTTTAAAAATAGCTTAACTATACAATGTGTAAGACATCTCTGACTGCTAGGGTTAGCCGTTGCTGCAATCGATCTTAAACACAAATTTTATCATTATCTTTCCACCACACATGCATGTACAGATTCTGTACATTTTGTTGCGGGTTCAAAATTCTATTCACCAAATGTGATTTCAATGCTTCATTCTTTATTTAGTAGTTATTGGCATATAAATCCAATGCACAAAAACATTGTATTCAATACCAATATTTCAATTTGTATACAATTTCGAAGAGTATTGATTAACAAAATCAATTTAAGATATCTAAAGATGACCATTCAATATTTAGATTCTTGTGCACTAATTTTTTTATATATAATATCAATTTCATCTAATACCAACTCTGCCATTCTTAATTTGTGTGATATATCTTGAGATTTCCCAAGATTGTCATATCGAACATCGAAATAAGAGCACCTTTTTCCTTTGGCACGTGTCATCAGTGCTATAATTGACATCTAAAATAAAATTTAAAATATTCATCTCGACATTAAATGCTTCATGAAAAGTAAAATTATAGCTATTATTACATATCATTTATTGAACCCATTACTGATTTATTTCAACTTGTTGTACTACACAGATAATTATTGCAACACTAACTCTGCAAAAATCCATCACATCACTTTAATGACCTTCTCAAAATATCTTCTCTTCCAATTAATGTCATGAGTGCAAAGCACTCTATAGCACCTACCTGTTCTTTTATTAAGTATCAAATTATACTGACATTTCAGATACTTGTACACAAACAATTGATAAAACATCAAAAGAACATACAATAACAGGAAACTTGAACAAAAGCCAAGAACAAAAGAGAAGATGAATGGAAGTCACAACAATATTTGGTATTTAAACTAAGTTATAATATTTACATTCATTTCTTACCATTCTTAACCTATTTCATATTTGCAATATCTTCTTTATTTCAATACCTACAAATATGTAACAAAGTTCATTTGGAAAAAAAATTAGAATAATATACATAACTAGCAATATGTAGAAATCAATTTGAAGCAATATAATATCAAGAAAATATCTTGCTGACTAAACATATCTTCATTTCATAAACATTGAAATCTCACAATCATAGAATTGACTGAATACTAAAATAATTTGATAACTTGTGTTCCAAATTCTCAAAATGCCAAAACTAGGGTTCTAAATCAAATGCTCCACCTTTACCAATTTTTTGATTTGTTTAAAGATATATACAAAAAAAACTCATTCTCTAATAAAGAAGTACAACAAATTTAATTTTTCCATTATAAATTAGAGATTACTTATACAAATTATTATTCTTTCTAAACCATTACAAAATGACCAAAAATTAGATGGTTTTCATCTTGTTATTAATAATTTATGAATTACATTGTAGAAATGTTGCAATAGAGAACAGTTGTCATTAATGACTTCTTTCAACACATGGACATTCAAATAATTCATGAAGAAGATAGAATTTTAGAATTGCTAGCGCAAAGCTTACTAGAAGAACATCAATTAATAACATCTCGGCCAGTATTACAAAGAAATTTTGACCACTTTTACAGAGATCCATATATTCCAGAATTGGAGTCTTGTGACACATACAATCCAACATAGGTTCATCATGTTCCAAACAAAACATGGTTTCAACCAGCATCAATAGCATCTCACACTGAATACTCTTCTTTGATAAATGGTACAGGTGAATTATGGATAGAGAAACTGCTTCAAACTCCACAAAGAAATACAACTTCATTACATAATCTTTTCTATCATAGTCAAATGTATCGCTTGCATTTTGCATCAAGCTCAGGTACATTGTGGAACAAACAGGTCATAGAAAGATGGGGACCACAGGGCTGTTACTTAGATATTCCTATATGTGAAAATATACAAAAGATAGTAAGGGAACAAGTACCTACATGGACCCAAACCACTTATAAGCTCTTCCCAACTATTAATGTTCATACACAGAACTGGGGTATACTATGTCAAACATCAGAACATCTTTGCCAGTTTGATTATTTAAATCCCATGAATGGTCAACCGATGGGTTATGATGATATACTTTAAGACTGTAAGTTTTTTCAGTTTTAAAAATACTAGAACTCTACTACTTGTGTATGAAAAAATGAAGTTGTACTTCCTTAAACTAATTCATAATGCAATATATGTTATTTCATAGTCATATTGTACATTATTTTTGTACAAATTTAAATCTTATTTTACTTTTCCTTTTTACCATTCAATTTTTGATATTTGATATTTTATACTTACTATTTTATGTTAACTATTTCTTCAAATAGTTAGCGACTACAAAAACTCTCATAATTGCCAATATTATGATATACAATAATTATACAATTTCTATTTCAACATTATTACACAAGTTTGTCTTTTACAACTTTGTTAAGGATATCAATGGCTGTCCTAAATGTGCCACATTGCAACTGTAATGAAGGAGCTTACATTTTGAAAATGTCAAACACTAAGAAAAAACCTCAAAGAAAATTTTGGAGCTGTGCACTTAGCAAGAAGGTTAGTACTACACATGTATTTGATGTTTTGAACAAATGTACAAATTATGCATTATATTATATAGTAATGTAAAGTTAATATTGCAAGGATACAATGACTGCGGTTACTTTAAGTGGGTAGATGATGTCTCAAATGCATATATCACACTATTTGCACCAATTTTCAATGAAACTAATCAGTGTAGCTTGCACTCTCAAGAGGCTATTATGACTGAGATTCTGTCAATGGCAAAGGCCGAATTATTTTTTTACGAGCACTTCACACCATATTAATTGTAATTCTTTCTATTTTAATTTTGTTTATTTCCTGGAACCATATACAAATATAAACTTCAAATGTATCCCAATTTTTTCAAAACAAAATGTAGACCTATAAGTACTTTTCACTATATTATAATATAACTGCTTACTTCTTTAAAAACTTGTGATGTTAATATTTACATATATTATATGTTCTTTGAAATGTTATTATGTGAATTATTTAGTTTCTATCTCAATTTGCCTATCAAAAAATAAAAATGAGAATCATTAATACATATTTGTAATTTGAATAAAGAATATATAATAATGATACTAAAAATGTGTTAATATTCTGTTAATTTGTTTAAGCATGTCTCTTTTTCTTTTCACCTTGTAACATTTGCATGTTGTTGCATATGTGAATATCTTTGAAAACTGAAATTTGAATAAATATGTAGTACTGATAGTTCATGAAATGTGGATAGTCCTGTAAAAGTTAATACTTGGTGGTATGTTGTTTGAATGTGTATTGTTTCTTTTACAAGTGACAAACCCAGTGATTTGTGTATTGTTAAAGGCCATGACATATGTAGTGGAATTTGATGACGAAAATCTCTTTTAATTGGTGTGATAGCAATATTATTTGGATTGGTATCATCCCTAGCTGGAGCAACGTTATTAAAAAATTGAACCACAACTATAACACATATTATGTAGAGATAATAACATGCACTTATTTTGAAGAGGTACCATTTTGTTTGTTGCAAAAAGGTAAACTTTAAAATGAAACTTTTCTTGTTCCTTTTTACTAAGAGCAGTACTTGTTTGTGACATGAGTAGAGTCCAATCTTCAGTTGTTGGTTCTCTATTTCTTAGATTTGTAAGAAGAGAACAGAATTGTACCTGAACATCTATGTTACGAATTTGGCATAAGGTAGGCTCTAAAGTGATTACTTTTCTGAATGACAACCATAATTGTTGACCATATGAATTTGAAGCATACATCAGAATATCTTTAATTGGAACAAGCTGACCCAAATCAATAAAGAGAATCCCAAAAAATTTAGAACAAGTTATGCTATGTAGTAATCATAAAATTACCAGTATCTACTTCATATTCTGAAGAAGAATACATTTCATTTTTCATCTCCTTACTATCAATTAATTTCTCCAAACAGTTGATCAAAGCATTTAAATTTTTCGTCATTAGATCTAGGATTTTGCCCTTTTCTTGACCTATTTTTTATAGATAACAGTTACTGTAATTGTTTTGTTCTTCTTTCTATCTCATTTACATTAAGGAAATTCCTAATGAGATCCTTTTGAAAAGATTCACCATGTTTATTGCTAATTAGAATGGTGAGAGTATAAAATTCCTTCTATTAACAATAAATTATTCTGAATCTACGTAACTACACAATGCAACATTCACCTTAAACTGCAATAACCGCTCACTTACTTTGTTCAATGCTTTCTTTCAAAGTATTAAATTGTCAACTTTAAAATGTCTACCTATAAAACTACCCTTTCTATATGGAGATCGTTCAATGATTCCCTTTCATGATTAGGATCGGCTTCCTCCACTTAATTAACGATAATCTAATGTGTTCTTGAAATTAAAATGGTGGACAATTCAAGCAAGCATCCTAACTAATGCAGAACCAACAATTGAACATTGGACTCTACTCATGTCATGGACAAGTACTGCTCTCACCAAAGAAGAACAAGAAGAGTTTCATTATAAAGTACACCTTTTTGCAATAGATGAAATGGTAGTTCTTTATAAAAAGCACATCTTAATGGTACTATAGGACAAATCAAGGCTATTCTATATAATAATACTAAAAAGCCTACTCAACTACTATTCATAGTTAAACCCTCCTCCACAATTAACTTTTACAACATTTTCTAGAGTTCATGAACTATCAGGACTACATATTCATTAAGTTTTCAGTTCAACAATAATAATATATTGTAATTATTCCTATTCTAGCTTTCCCTAAACAAGAGATCTTCAATTTCTGCAAGTCCATTCTATGTTTTTTTAAGGTTGTGTGGCTTAGCTTACAAGACCAAATCAAGAAAAATGAGATTTTGAACAAGACTATCATTATTCTAAATGATATCAGCATTAATGTTTTCCACCTTCTTGACAACACAACGAACACTGTTAATGCCCTTATATTTTTTTTGAAGGTACATAGAAGGGTCTCACATGATCATCCCCATATCCTTAGTGTCAGTTTCAATGCCCTTCAGAGAAATTATACTTTTCATTATATCATCTAATTCCATAGTTTAATTAATCAATTAATTAATTCCATGAACACCACATAGAATACCAAGTTTACAAAACAAATCTCACAAACAAACAAATCTAAAATATTGTATTACAACTTCATAAATTATCAACAATTCATGATACCAAGTTTACGAAACAAATCTCACAAAAAAAACACACTTAAAATACTATACCTAAGCTTCATCAATTATCAATATTTAATCATACTAAAATACTGTAGTTCACCTTCATAAATTATCAACAATTACTCAAACTCAAAATTTTCCAAACTAATACAAAAACCATTTCAAAATTCTATGATATCCTATATCTAAAAAATATCCTATATTAAAACAATTTTAACAAACAAAATATCGTATATCTAAAAAATATCCAATGAAAACTTGTTTTCATATAATTGAATTAATACTATAGAGAATACCAAGTTTAGCAAACAAATCTAACAAAAAAGGAGATCTAAACTAATATATTTCAGCTACACCAATTATCAACAATTAATCAAATTCAAAAGTTTGCAAGGCAATAGAGAAATCATTTACATGAATAGACAATTATATACATGAACTAACAAAATAGAGGTGTTTTATATAACAAATTACAATTCAAAAATATATAGCTAAAACATCTTGCAATACTTTTCAGTATGAGAATGTAACAAGCCACCAATTTGTTTAACCCCAAACCAACAAACTATGACAAAATTTTTAAAAATTGAGTCTGTCAACCAATCACAAGACCAAAACCTTTTGGAGTCATTTCATCTTCCTTAATTGATCATTGACACCTTTGTCTAGAAATATTCTTGATAACTTCATTGAGTTACTACGAGATATGGTGACCGCCATTTAAGGCTAACCTACACCATTCTTCATAAATAGTTACCATCCCTCTGCTCAAAGGTCAGGTGTCAAATTTCCAACTGATTTCTTAAATCTCCATAAAAAAAAGTCAACATCATCTGCTAGAGCCATTTTCTTCTTCAACTTTGTTACTGTTATATTCATCCATTGCTCTCACTACATCAAGCATTTCTTGTTCCTATGGTATAATAATATTGTCATTTCTTACAATCAAATATTCATAATCCCTTTTTGTTGTTTTGGTTTGTTCACAAATGCTACTTGTCACTTCATTTACAGTTTTCAATAAGACTGCAATTGCACTCAATTTGTGTATATCTCCTTTCTCATATGCTTCTTTCTTGATGATACTCTAAAGATGCAATTCATAATTTTTCTTCATCAATTCTATATCTACAACATTTTCACCGTTGCCTACTTCAATAATGCAGCTCATAACTATAAATATCTTTTTCATATGACTAACGCCCGTATTGACAGTTTGAATCAAATTTTGTAGTTTGTCAATTCTATCTGTGCTCATCTGTGTTTTGAATTTGAATGAAAATATCCACTTCTGTAGAGGTGTGTCAACCGATTTGATAATTTTTACATTTAGAGCTTTTCCACTGTCTATATCTATCACAGATTGCAATACCTTTTCCTGTCTACTATGTATTGTTTTCTGTTCTTTGGCCATCTGCAACTCTGTAAACAAAATATCTTTTAGCTCAAAATATATTTTATAATACCTGCCTACATAGTCAATGAGACCCACACCTCTTGAATTGAGATATTATACCCATTCATGTGACAATTGTGCCATCTATCTATCTTCGTGCATCTGCTTCATAATTTGTTCACTTGAATAGAGAAATGGATAAAAAATGCCTTCTCTCTGACTTGCTATTTGAGAAGAGATAGGAACTAAGATTTTATGAATATAATCAGAAAGACGTTTGACAATGGATTTCAGAATGTTCTTTTCATCTTTCAATTGCTCCAATCTCTCTCTTACCTCTTAATGTGAAAAATCCCACATATCAATAGTACGATCATGGAATGTAGGTCCTATGTCAATTTCATTAACATCAAAATCAACCTCATTAAAATCTGAAAAATAACTGTCTTGTTTTGGTTCTACAACTTGTAATATTACATGCCTCATTTCTTCATGTTTTTCAAAAGTAACTAGTTTGCCTCTTTCCTTTTTTTTTTTCTCGGACTAGTACTTTCACTTATGATTTGAGAAACTAAATCATCAATAGGAATTCTATCCTCTTTCCTTTTTCTTTTTCTTTGTTCTGTATGATCTAACCATGAACAAGTACCTAGAACTTTTGAGGAAGAGGCTAAAGTTTCATTATCAAACAATTTCCTGACTATTTTAGGGCTTTCTATTTCTTTACCAGAACTTTTAAATTTGGGTACTATATCTTGAATACATGTTACAGTACCTTCAATTAAATCTCTTATTTCATTTTCTGGTTGTTCTTCAAAACATTGCATTCTTGCATTCTGTTCTGTTTGAACTATTTCATCTTCATTTTTTGTGTTTCCTGCTTCTTCTAAACTATATATGTTAATCAAAGAAAGTGAACCACTACCACAAGTCTTTCCTATGGCTTTATCTTTATCCGGTGGTTGATCACCGCCTCCTATCATTTCTTGACTAGACTCAACTATTGTTTGCATTATTGGTAAAGGAACTTGAACCGAAACTATTGTTTGACCTTCACTTGCTGATTTTCCTTCTGTGTTTGATGTCTCCTTTGCAGTTTGCTTGTACTGAACCCATTTTTTTGTTCTCTTCATTATCCATTCCATTCTTTCTTCAAGATTGTCTAATTCAGGTTCTTCAAATTGCAAAGGTTGCAAAGGTGTCCCATTTATTTTGGACAAATAATTATCAAAAAAAAATTTAGATTGATCATCATTTAATCCTTTCACATCTATGTCAATATTATAAAGTTTAATTTGTTCAACTGTGAGTTGAGACCATGATCTTTCTCTCATTTCAAAGTCATCTTTACAATTAGCCTAGAAATCTTCTAATGAAGCAATGTGATTAAAACTAGGACCTAATTGTAGGTTTTGTTTTACATAATTAGAAGGATCAAAATGATTCCTAAGAACATTAGATTCATCAAATTTATATCTTTCTCTAGATGACTTGATCAAATTCATTACACAAGAGATAGAAAAGCATGTATAAGCACCTATTGAAATTGGAAAATGAATACCTGCTTTATGACGTTCACTGCATCTGCTATTGACCTCAATGATTTGTTTGCATAACTCTATCAAAGCCATTTTGTCATCTACATATTTAGGCAATTTGTATGGAAACCCATCAAAAGCTCCAATCCTAATATATGTAAATGTACGATATTGAGTATAATAGCTACCAAATTCCATAATTGTTCGTACAGCTACATCAGATAATCTACATTCTGGACAACCCTGAATTTCACGACATAACTTCATTGAAAAAAAATCATTAACCCTTCTAAAATTTCCATAGCTTTTTTTGAGTTGTATACATGGATAGAAATCGTAAACCTAAATATTTGCATCATATTCAACAACACTAGGTAGCTCGCTTCCTATATATTCACATGCAAGCACATAGATGAGGTAAGATGACATTGGAAATTTGTATGAATGCTTTGTTGAGACAAGCATTTCAGTGAGTCTATCACTTATGAGTTGAGCCCAATCTATAAAAATATTATTTGTACCTATAGATTGCACAAGGAAAAACCACCATTTTTCAAAACTTAGGGCTTGTTCACTCCCTCTAATTCTATGCAAAAGTACTAGTATATCAAGAATCTTTATTTTTAAATCTATTCCATATAGGGTTTTCAGTAACTTTGAACTTGCTGCCCTAATGGTTTCAAACCAATTTTTAGAAATAACAGCTCACCAACATGACCCTTTTAGCTTAAAATTTTACACTTACAAGGAAAAATTCCATATTGAATATTGTTCTCTTGTAGGTAAAACAAAGAACTTCTGAATCAACTCCCTGTTCAAACAATTGACTACATTGTTTTCATTCTTAATCTCTAGTATGTAAATCAAATCTTTTAATACATTCCACAATGAGTTTTGGAACTTGAATAGCAATTGGAAATCCTACAGCTTCTATTAGTCCACTGTCAATGAGGCCTTGTGTAATGGAATGAATTGGTTCTGATTTAATCCTTCTGTGTAGATCATTTAAATTATAAACATAAAGGTTTGTATCTGTAATATCTTTCCATGCATTTTCTATTCCCTCAAGATGATCATAACTATTTGTTTTGCTACCCATTCTCTAAAAGGTTATAGATTGATAACCAAATGCTCTTAAAGATATATGCAATTCAAACAATAAAATCATAAATATTGTGACTTTATTAATTTAAAATTAGAATTCAATAGATATAAAACATATAAAATGTAAAAGGAATTAATGTTCTTGTTATTTTCAAAATTTACTCTTTTAATGTGCAGTTATGATCCCTATATGCATTGAAAATAACAAATATTAATAAAAATGGTGCATAGAACGTCATATGCCTTTTATTTCTTTTCTATCGATTACTGTGTTTTCCAACTACCGTTAGAACAATATTTTTTTTGAGAATCGTTAATCTATAATGATGTCATGCCCACTAAATATAATTAATTAATACCGTAATGATAAATGAGCAAGTCCTCAGTCCTACATAAAGTACAAATGTACTTGATCAAATAATCATTAATATATTGCAACATTGGTCACCTTTATATTATTGCTAATATTTTAGTCCAATTCATCTATTTCACATATCGACTTTACAATACAACTACCTCAAAATCCCTAATAAAATAGCATCAGAAATAGTAAATAGAACCTTGAAAACCCGCTTTCGTTGGATATTGAACAAGGAAAACACATCAAAATGCAAAGTCGTAATTAGAAATGACTATCATATAAATCCGCTTTCTTGATTAACACATTCGTTGTCCAAACTAAAAAATATATCTTGTAGCGACAATGAAATACACCATAGACAATAAATATCATAAACACACTACATACAAATGTTTACAATATTAAAAGAAACATCAACAAATTAAAACACTACTAAGGTATTGCCCTTTCATTCCATAATTAAAATACATGATACATTTCACCAAATATGGGTAGAATACATAAGTTGCAATATAACATTGTTTGTGTCCACTATACGCGCAACTTACAAGCAAAACTAAAAACAAATTTATGGTGTGACATTAACTTGGACAGATAACAAATTTATGCTATATATGTTAAACGGAAACCTGTACAACTCAAACCAAAAATGTAGAGAAATGCAATCCTATATTCATTGTACAGCTAACAATTTTGGGTGGTAAGGAGCTGGTAAAGCGATTGTATCCTAAACTATCTAACGAGTGGCACATGTTCACAAGGAAAAATCAAATACTTTGCGAACATACGACAACCGATCGTTGAAGATGCATCCACAATAAATCTTGCATCGTAGAATCGATGACTCAATTGACAATTTGGATGGAATACAACCAATCGATGCTGCATCTAATTATAAATTCACTCTTTTCTCCCACTTATCTTAGTTTCCAAAACTATAATCTTTAGACTAGCTGAATTAAAACACCAAAAAAAAAAAAAAAAACAACAACAATTAAACTTATGACATTTAAATTTTTATAAGATATAAATATTATAGAAATTACCTTAGTTTTGACCAGCATTCAAAATGTTCAAGTATCCTTCTTCTTAGTTGACAAAAACTACGACGACGTTTCAGAAAGATGATTAGCATCCTCGATGGAACTTGATTTGCTATAAAAGCTTGATTATTCCAATGTTTGTTTTTAATTTGTACGTAGACAGAACATGCATATTGTGGAAAGACAACTAGAAATATTGTACCACCTTCAAATTGTTTATATTGCCAGATTTCTTTACATAGATTTACCCATTGATATTCGATATCTATTTTGTAAATCTCTCTATCTATTACCAATGGCCACCGCACAAATGGAAAAATATGTATCTTTTCATTCTCTTTTTTGTTTACAAAATAGTTATTGTACTCAAAACCTTGAGATGGTTGTGCATATTCTAACAAAAAATTAAGTTCGTCAATCAAATCTTTAGGAAAAAGAGAAATCATGACAAAATGAACAGTCTCAACATTCTCTCCAATTTCTAAACCCCAAGCCATTAGCATAGCAGCAATATCAACATTTGCTTTCCATCGATGAGTGGCATTATGAAATTCTTCACCTAATGTCTGTTGAACAACTTCCACAATAGACCCAGTCTTGCACAGTAGTAAATTTTTTTAAATATGACTGTTCTACTTTGCCAAAGAAAGCAATTTGCGGTGAGCTTGATTGAAAAGTAAATGTAGCTTCCATTATCGATAGTTGATTTATAGTAATCTATATTATCCGCTCCAATGATCTTTACAATGAATTCATTTTCTTGTTCATCGATTTATAGTAATGTTAGATTCAACACATATATGGCTTGCTATAAGATTTTCAACATAATTAATTAACAAAATCTTTAATAGATTTCCTACGAAACTACTTTAATTGTTAAAGACTGATGTAACTTAATAAAATGACTTATGTCCATGTCATATAAACTAAAATCTGACACAGTTAACTTAAGTTATATGCAAAACACTTCAGATTTCATATCAGATGTGACATCTTCTAAAATTTTAAAAACAATTTAATATTATTCTATAACAAAAACTTTATTACATTTCTTACCGATGAACATTAAATCTTGTCATAGTTATCAATTAGATTTGTATAAATAATTGATGTCAGAAAATGCAAATTCTAATAGAAATAACTTTTCTGATATCTCATTTAGATCATAAATTGATAAGAAATTTAAAAAAATTTCAATTTTGTTTCATTTTAAATGCTTGTTGTTGTGAAATCAGAATTCATTGTTCATGACTACTAAAACCGAAAATAGTAATAATTGCCATATAAATCCAGTTATCAAAACCAAAATATTTAATAAAAATATCTTACTTTCTAGACAATTTCAAAAAGTACTAATAAACAAAATCTTTTTAAGATTTGTCACAGATGTCTATTAAATGCTCTGACTCTCCTCAGGCGATATTATCTATAATATCGATTCATCTGATGCCAAACCCCGCACTCTTAATTTTTGTTGTAAATGCTAAGATTTGATGGTGGTCGTATCTTAGCAATGACCCAAGTCGCCAATTGTGAACATGCACCAGAGCGACAATTGACAACCTATTGTTGTATCAAACAAGATACAATGAGTAACCAGATGGAGCCCCCAACAAATCAGTGACACACAAGTGGTTCCAAAACTGATGTTGCATTAAATGTTCTCACTCTCCTCAGCTAATATTATCTATTAAATCAATTCATTTAATGGACAACCTACCCATCTTAATTTAAGTCATATATGGTATGATCTCACCGTGATCGTATCTTCATAGTGACAGACTCCCCATTAATAAAATCACATTTAGTAATTACAATCTTCAAACACAGCTTTAACCCATTCAATGTTTTTTTTTACATTTCACAATTACCTCTACATCTCTACTAAATCTGAAATTATATTTTTCCATTTATACTCCAAAACTATACAGATAAGTTCTCAAAAAAATCAACTTAAAATCCTTCACAC
The DNA here is from genome assembly GCA_027943335.1 of Chamaecyparis obtusa. NCBI lineage: Eukaryota > Viridiplantae > Streptophyta > Pinopsida > Cupressales > Cupressaceae > Chamaecyparis > Chamaecyparis obtusa. The sequence continues at coordinate 183,187 of BSBK01005856.1, forward strand.
TACAATGTCAGATATAGTTACTGTACACATATAAATCTGATACTTTACTATAGTAAATACAACCTTTAAACCCCACTTTAATCCATTAAATGTTTTTTTCCCATTTATGGTTAAATTAAATTTAACAAGAACTACATCTATGAAACTTCACACCAGTATTGTTTGAAGTTTGAATCTAGATTATCGATTCTCCTTTAAACATAATCTGATGGCTCTCGTATGCTTATAGGGGTTTGAAAGTTTCTATGCGAACATAGGATTGTTTATCGGTTAGGATATATCGACGATAAACCCTTCCTCGTAATACTTAGTACGCATAAACAATTTTCTTTTATGATTAGACATAAAGTAATTCATCGTGACCTTCATTTTAAATCAAAGGCTATCGCATGATCAAAAAGTTTACTTAAGTTTCATGCGAACAAACTACGACCATTGGATCATTCATCCCATGTTCATTCCTTAAGTAAACGGTCATAGTTAGGTTAAAATTAATTAATTGTGGATTTAGTATTTCTTAACAGCTAAATTGAATATGCAATAAAAAGATACTAGAACTAGGTATGTTAAATAGTAGTTAGTCACATATTACACCCTAATCAATAGTAACTTAATTATAAGATTTTAATTTAATTCGATATTGTCAATATTGTTATAGTTCAGTTATGAATATAGAATATATTTTGTCAAAAAATCATTAACATGTTACATAATTGTTTAACTGTGTACAATTTAATTTAATAGATGTACTAGTGGTTAAAATCTGTATTAAATACTATATTCATTGATTATTTTAATAATACAAAAAATTAATAATATTAATTACAAATTTATTTTACTTTCTATCCTTCAAATATTAGAAAATCAAAAGAAAAATAAAATTATTTCAAAATTTGTACTCAATATATTCAATTTGTTGCTAAATTTATTTATGTTATTCACTAATCATTTTTCAAAAACTTAAAAAAAATTGCAATTCTATTTTTAAAAAAAATTAAAAAAAATACTATACTTAATAAAAACAAATTACGTCGTTTCTTTTTTGTTTTAATAATTTAAAATAAATATTACACTTTGAAATTACAGAAATCTACTTAACTTAATAATAACATCTTATCTACTTTTATTTATTATTCTAAAATGAACAATCGTATATAAAAATAAAATTAAAACAAATAAAAAAAGACAACTTCTATTCGGCGTAAAAATTGCATACCGAGATGCAATTACTAGTTAGTCTATGCATAGACTGAAATTCTGCAAAATGTATGACATGTTTTCTTATTTATAGCACTTCCCTATGGGCCCGTTTGGCATCTGGAATTAACCTAGAATAGGATTATTTAATGTGAGATTAAAATAATTCACTGTTTGTGGCATTTTTTGAATTCTCGAATTAGAAAACTAATTCCCATTTTTGGCCCAATGCTTGCATTAATTAATTCCCCAAAAAACATGGAATTCATTTTATTCTAGGAATAAGCTTTTCATGGATTCGAAATTACAAAAAAATGTATAAGTTTTTCGGGTCCATGCGTGAACGGTTAAGGGATTATAATCTTATTTTTTTTACAATTTTTTTTTACAATAATTGTTTTAATAATTTTTTTTAATCTTATTTTTTAAGTTAATAATACATATTTTAATTTAAAAATATATAAGTTAAAAATAAATATATATTTTAATTAAAAAACCAACAACAAAAATGATAAGTTCAAAAATTAAAAATTAAAAAAATATAAAATAATTCTTATTCCAATTTCACATTATGGGATTCAAACACAAAATAGATTATTCCAGCTTTCGTTTTGAGGATTAATTAATCTGAGAATAGGTCCTTCTTCTAGAATAGGCCCATTTTGGATAAGTTAATTCCATGCACCAAACGGGCCCTTATGAAGACATCGACTTTCTATCCCTTTTCTTCATTGATATTCATTACTCCCCGACCACAAAAACTTGAGATCTAGGGTGATAAATTTGTGTGAAGAGATGATAAAGCATCAATAAGAATTTCAAGATCATAAATTTCTTTAACTCTTTGAATATTTTGGAGTAGTTAAATATATTATGGATCATGAAGCTGGTTGCGGGATTCATTGGAATTTTATAGGTATAATTAGATCTAGTATAATTGAATATACCCTTTAATAGAGCATTCGAAGTCAGAAAAAATATGTTGGAAATTACATCAATTGCGTCAAAGTTTTGTAGCTACTATGACATTGGAGAAACTTTCCAGAATATTAGCTTCTGGACCTTATATAACATAATAGCAATATTGAAGAGCTCCCTTGATTGCAATGTAATAGAAATATCTATGCTCCTCGGGCAAACACATGATAAAAAGGATAAAATTATTAATTTGGTATGAATTAGGTTTAAGCTCAGCCTAAGATTGCATGAAATTTCCTAAATTATGCAGAGAATTGACTTTTAATTTCCAAATAAAGATTTAAAGTTCCGATGAATGGAAAAGAGAAGGCAAAATTTCTTTTAAATTGTGATATAAGATGTCTTTTTCTTAGATTATCCTTTAGGGCTCGTTTGGTTCCTGGTATTAACTTGGAATAGTTATTATTTAATCCGAGAATTAATTAATTCACCGTTTGTGGCCATTTTTTGAATTCCTGAATTAGAAAATTAATCCCCATTTTTGGGCCAATGCTTGGATTAATTAATTCCAAAAAAGACCTTGAATTTGCTTTTTATTCCAAAATAAGCTTTTCATAGATTTGAAATTACAACAAAATTTATAAGATTTGTTTTTTATTACAACATAGATTGTTCTAATCAATCTAGGTACATATAGATCAAATTAAACTAAATAAATAACTCTATTTATCCTTGCCTATATTTCACACATCAATAATGAGTTAATTTCACACTGCACACATGTTAATTTTGTTAATTCCATTAGAGAATGAGAAAGTCCAATTTACACCCCATGTGAGGTTTAAATATATTTAGAACAAGGATTTTAATATATATTTTAAAATTACATGGTTTTATTATAAATTAGTGCACATAGTTTGGCATGGCTAATTTTATGGTTTGCAAAAAATTTCAATATTTGTTCCTCAGATTTTCATGTTTAGCGTCCTTGATCATCTTCATTATTGAAATGTAGCACTAATGTGTGGAGGAAGATGTTTTAATGTAGATTCAATAATAACTTTAATCATGTCATTCCTTAGGTAGTAGAAATTTTAAAATTGGTTACTGATCTAAAATTATTTTGAATGTGTGGAGGATGTTTTAATGTAGATTCAATAATAACTTTAATCATGTCATTCCGTAGGTAGTAGACATTTTAAATTTGGTTACTGATCTAAAATAATTTTAAGGATGGGTACATCCATAATAATTTTATTGTGTTTATCTCCAATTATGACAGTAAGTTAACCACATGAAATGTAGGGGTCTTCAATATAGAAACAGTGAAGGTGAATGTTGTATTGAAGGGGTACATTTTTCTATATATGAATTATGTGATGCAAATTTTAAGAGAATAACATCTACATATCTTGTCATTGAGCCTCATTATCTCTATTGTAGACTGAGGGGATGAAAGAATTGAAAATAAGTCTTTGTTAATATGGTTTCCTAGCAATTAGAAATATCACTTGGTTTGTATAAAATCTTAGTTTGACGAATATTTTTCAGCGATATTTAATTAATTAAAGCTACTACCTTAACGACATCTAATCAGATATATTTATAAAATAAATCATAAATAAATAAAACAAAGTAATTTCTAAACATTTTAAAAGTAAAATAAGATAAGTATATAAAATATATAGTATAAATTAATATATTTAAGATATTTATATTAGCAAAACATGATACATTATATAGGCATTTTTTAATATTTTAGATATTTATTAAACTTTCATTCACTTCTCAATCTCTATTAAAATAATATTACTTTAAGAATTAATTTGATGTATATATGCATATAGAAAAGAAATATTAATTTGAAAGAATATTTCTTCTTTTTAATGTTGCAGTTTTTGTATTATTAAAAAGGAGGAAAAGATAGCAAGTGTGAACCACAACCCTCCAAATTGATAACCATCAATATCATGCAATGATCCATAACTAAAAAAAAAAAAATAGACAACCAAAGAGGAAACCACCTCAAATTTATTAGAATCCAAAGCATCACAAATAGAGAATCTTGAAATAGTAACAACCCTAAAGCCACCATTAACATCCAAACTCATGTTGATAAGGAAGTCATCTAGAGAGAGGGACACCATGACCTTTGAAGCTAAAAGGGCATAAGAAAAGAGGAAACAACTTGGAGATCCATGCGATGAATTAGGATGAGATCTCTCCAGTGACAAACACTAATGAATAAACATAAAATTTCTAAAGTAAAATAATTTTTAAGTAAATAAAATAACTTTGATACCTCTCCAATCCTTTACTATACATAACTTAAAAGAAACCTAAAATTATAACATTAAAAAATTAATCAATATAATTAAGTACAAAAATAAGGTTTAAATAACATAATTTAAAAAAATTATTAAAATTTTTTTTAAAAATGCAAAAAAAATGTAGTATTTATAAGAAACAACAAGATCTTAGAGATAAAAATGAAGCACATAAATATAATTAGAAAAGTTGACCATAGATTCAATGTAGAAGTTGAGTACATATAGGCATCGAATGCAAATGGGTCCAACCAAGAAAGAAGGGATGAACTAAAATTGTGGCAAAACAGCCCAAGAGACTGGGATGATGTGTCAAAATAAGATAAACACATCTCTACTACACTTGTGAAGGATGAAAAATTATGTAGACAAGTGTGAAAAGGATATGGGTCCAACTAAGCATGATTAAAATCCTAAGTGTAAATTAAATAATTACACTAACAACCCCCCTTAAGCATAACTTAGGAGGACAAGATAAAAAAATCGAGTCCTGGCTACTAGCCATGTTAGGTACTCATGCACAATGAAATCTCTCATCAAATTAGAAAGATAGAAAATCCAGTGGCAACAAAACTCCTCCAAAAAAGAGATAAGAAGAGAAGAATCCTATAAGGCCTCCCCAAAGGATGATGATGTTACTGATGAATCTGTTAGAAAGTAAATATTCCTTAGAATAAATGAGAGGGGGGGGGGGGGGGGTGAATTGGTTATAGTGATTAAACAACTTTCTACCCCACTATGGATATCAATTACTACCTTTAAGCATACACATAGTAAAGTACTGAAAAGTAAACTCAAGCTTAACATAATGAAACACATAACACCATTTTTTTTTAACTAGGGAAACCCTCGACAAGGGAAAACCCCAGTAGGGATGGTACCCACAAAATGATCTACTAATCAAAAGATATCTTGTGAAAGATATTGACCCTATTAAGATTTTATTACATCCGTAAAGTGTATTTGTCCTTGTGTGAGGACTAGGCCTTGTTAAAATACTTTGACCTTGTGCGGAGTCAATCTTACAATACAAAAATGGATCTTACTGATTATAGAAACTTCTCACTCCTCATAAAGTACATATACAACTTCGCAATACAAAACTTTGAAGTTTGCTGATATCTTTAATATTTGATCAGTCCTTGTAAATGCTCCCATACAATCAATCATACAACTATTCTTCTCTTCTCTGGATATCAATTACTACCTTTAAGCATACATATAGTAAAGTACTGAAAATTAAACTCAAGCTTAACATAATGAAACACATAACACCATTTTTTTTTAACTAGGGAAACCCTCGACAAGGGAAAACCCCGGTAGGGATGGTACCCACAAAATGATCCACTAATCAAAAGATATCTTGTGAAAGATATTGACCCTATTAAGACTTTATTACATCCGTAAAGTGTATTTGTCCTTGTGTGAGGACTAGGCCTTGTTAAAATACTTTGACCTTGTGCGGAATCAATCTTACAATACAAAAATGGATCTTACTGATTATAGAAACTTTTCACTGCTCATAAAGTACATATACAACTTCGCAATACAAAACTTTGAAGTTTGCTGATATCTTTAATATTTGATCAGTCCTTGTAAATGCTCCCATACAATCAATCATACAACTATTCTTCTCTTCTTTGATTATCAAATTCACATCTACACATAACATATAAAGTGCATATATAAATTCACATCTTATTTGATACATTTTAAGATGTTGTGGGTTTCAGGAACCCTGTAAAACCTGTTTTACTTAATCAAAAACATATAAAGTGCACATATGTGAATCATATCATTACAATACAATTTGGCCATTTCGCTTTAAAAAAAGTGCCTTCCTTTATACATTTTTCTTTATCCAGTCGGCTTTCATCTTAAGCATATGTTACCAAAACTTTAATATCTCATTCTACCATGTTAGGATGGACATCTAGGATATTATCCAAAACAAATTCATAACTTTATTTCATAATCAAAATATAACTTGTTAGCCAAAACTCGATATACTCTAATGTGCCCTATTTCTATGATATACATATTGTCTTAGAATTACTTCAGAAAATCATAACCAAAACATGATATCTTCTTTAGCGCGATCGTACAAATCATAAATAAAGTCCATACTATATGTAGTGAATCTTTCTAAATTCCAAGTGTCCATAGTAAACCTCACTGAATAGATCTCTATGTCTGCTCACTATAAACTACGTTATACTTAGACAATTTCTAATTATCCCTTGTCTAGCTTTTAGTTAAAATATAACTATCCAAAATGTGTCTATATGTTTTCATAATTTATGATAACCCTATCATATCCCCTTAACCAAATTTCCAAAAATCTCCCCCTTTGGCATTGATGACAACTTGTGAAAAATTGGTTAAGTATGCTTAGTTACAAAAATCTTCAAAATTTGGCATGTGAAAACTTTATGTAAAAACTTTATGGATCATCTACATTTTTACCATTTTATACATACTAACACACCCTTTCTATATAATCCTATATATATCCTTATAACTCCTATATATCCATCCTTATAGAATTTTTTTGTCTACTTCTCCCCCTTTGACATCAATGACAAAGATTGGAAAAAAGGTGTATATACATGTCACAATTTTGTTTCATACCTTCATCCTTCAAGGCTGTGAGATTTGTGGTGATGGCTGGATGAATCCTATCAGTTGCATAAAATCCACAAATCTTCTCTTCCAATTTACAAATTTTGTATCCCAAGATTTTTTCATTGTCAACCCTTTGCCTAGTGAGACACATAGTCCATATGTTGTCACTTCTACTCATGTCAAATTTACAGATTGAAATTGTCCAAAGCTATCTTTTATACTATCAAGTCATAAAGTTCTTTTTTTAGTAGGTCAATCTTGGTAGATAGTTGGCCTCTGAATAGGTTGAATCTCTTTAGTAACATGTCCTTATTTTGATGGAGACTAGTTAACACTTTATATGCTTGGTTAAATTGTTTTCCTCATCAATAATTCTTACCTCATTATTCTTTATGCTCATCCATATCATTTATTTCTTTTTCTTTGGCTAAAATGGTCTCTGTTGTTCTGAAAATGTGTTTGTGTGCCCTTTTGTATTCAAAAAAAATGCATTTGTCCAGGTGCTCCAAGTCTTTCTTGATGTTCTCACTAAGCTTATTGAAAAACTGAGATTCATATTCTATTTTTGTTGTTGTTATTCTTGTTTCTTTTAGTGAAGTAAACTGTGCATAAAACTCTTCAATGAATTTCTCCAATTTCTTCTCATTCTCATTCTCAACAAAATGAATCTGATAAGGTAGTGTTTCCTGTATCTTTTCAAGGGCTAGATTTACATTTTTATAGGTTCAAGTTTTATTTTCTTCTTATTTTCTTCAATTCCTTTTAAAAATGCTAGTGCCGATAATTGCATATATTTCAAAAGACCTGTCATTCCTTTTAGTAGATAATATAGATCATTATGTGATGAAGATGCATCTATCTTTTCTTTACCTTTTTCTGTATGCATTGGAATGATTTTCTTTTCTTTCTTTTCTTCTTCCTTCTTTTATTCTCAAATTTTCTCTTGTATTTCTGATTGTGTTTATTATGTGGGAGGTGTGGTGGAGGGTGCTTGAGTAATTTTTGATTCCAATTGTTGGTGTACCTCACTTTGGTGAATATTTACTTTCTCTTTATTTTTCTCTTCCTACTTCTCAAGTTCACTAATCTGCATATCCCTACCCAAATTGTCAATATCACGTGCTTGATCTAAAAATGGGTCCTCTTTATCATCAACGAAGTCCAATGTAATCTCAACTCCTTCAATAATTAAATCTATTTGTTTTGTACTATTTGGCTGCTCATCTTTTGCAAGTATTTAAATTGATTCTTCAACCAAATTTTTCTGTGCATCTTTGGCTATTCTTTTGTCTCACTAGTGATTTCAATGTATTTTACAAACATAAATAGATTCATTCTTTTCTTGCTTCTAAGAGAATTTTCCATGATGCAAAGTACCTTTTTCAATTGATCCTCAAAAATATTGGCGTTAAGGTTTTTGAAAACATCATTTTTTAGCTTTAAATATTCTTCCTTTTCTCTATCCTTCCTTATTTATAATCTATCATAAAGTTCTTTTGGAATGCTGCCCTAAATTTTTATAAGAGCTCTTTAATATTCCAAAAAATATGTCAATACTGTAATTTATAGAGTCATCTTCTAATTAGGATTATATCTATCAAAGAATTTTAGTTGATCTAGATTGCTATATTTTAGTATTCTATTATTCAGTCTCCTAAGGTCAGGTTTCCAACTTTTCTTTATGCTGGTAGAAGGTGTCTTCTGTTCTGTGATGATTTCTTTCTTTGTAACTTTTTTGACTTGCTCAATTTCTTGTTCAACTTTCTCTTCCTATTCTTCATCTAATTCCTTAGCTTGAATTAATTTAGGCTTCTTTGATGTGGGTTTTTGTGCCATAACCTTTTTTCTCTTAGGTCTTCTAGGAGAGGGAATAACTGGGTCTATTTTCACTTTAGCTTCTTTTGCTATAGGTGATATTATTGTAGATCTCTTGTTGATTGGTAATGATGATGGTCTTGGTTGTACTTGAATAATCTCAATATCTAGTGTACTTGTTGTTGGTATTTGTGTTGCTGGTGTGGATATGTGTGAAGTTCCTACTACTATAATAGGCTCAACAAATAGTACATTTGATCCTCCCTCACTCATTAACTTTGCAGAGTATTTTGTATGCTACCATTCTTCTTTAGTCATTTTTTATTCCTTTTCTATCTTATCCATGATTTTATCTACTTTCTTCTTCACTATTGAATGTTCCTATTTTCCTTTAAATTTACTAAATCTTTCTTCACAAGTCCCCCATCTAGGACTATCCACATCTTTCTTTGAGTTTAGTAAAGTATCAATGCACTATGTCAATAGATCATCAGAAACTTCATACTGCAAAGGTTTAATAAAGTGAATTCTCGATTCAACTACTTCCAAAGATATGCTATCAATTTTTGCCATAATGCACATATCATTCTTATATTTGTCAACTATAGAAGGTGAAACTCTAAATTTCTATTTGATCTAGTTTTGGAATTCTCTAATCATTCTCTTAATGTCACTTTTAATTCTTTCCTTAGGTTGATTTCTGTAAAATTTATTGACTTTCTCCATTGTGCATCTATCTCAATTCCATTTAGATACAAGCATTGTGGGAAATGATTTTGTATGTTGGAAAAGTTAGTATACAAGGTATGATCCAAGTCTAAATGGTGTATACTTGTCTTTTTTTATTTTCCTAACATTGTCAATCAATTAAATTTTAAATATTTCACAAAGATTTACATTTTCTTTGTCAACTACCATCTTGTAAGTTGTATGAACAAAGCCCACAGAAATAGAATTAGGTCTAGAGGTATAAATCATCTTATATCCTAAGATCTTTCTCAACAATCTCACATTAGTTTATTTTATCCAGTGTGAACTTTCATGCCTCTTCCATCATAATCTGCTTTTGTGTTCTTTTATACAAGCTTCTTAACTTGTTTTTTGGATATAGGGTTAATTCCAGTCATGCTTAGGCCAATTAGATTGTGAATACTTTTATCTATCATTTCTATGGGTTGGTCTCCTATACAAATCTTATCACTAGGAAATATTCTTAGTATTATCCTTATCCATTCCTCATTATCAATATTAACATGGAAAATATGCTTCATTAGGTTAATTTGCCCTAAATGTTCAAAGCCTTGTTTGTATGTTCCAACATTTAGGTTATAAAATTTGTCTATTTACTCATTAATATCATTGTATCCTATTATTTCAATCTTGCAATGTATGTATGTCTATGTATTTTCTATATATAAGACATCGCAAGGGTTATAAAATTTGTCTATTTACTCATTAATATCATTGTATCCTATTATTTCAATCTTGCAATGTATGTATGTCTATGTATTTTCTATATATAAGACATCGCAAGGGATTTGGAAAAATGCTCCCGCTAGATCATCCAAATACAGAGTGATGGCTCTCTTCATGAAGTTCTATCTAGGTTCATTCCTAATGTCTCCAACTACTTGATTTATCATTTTAATATCTGAATATCCAAGATAAGTAATTAGGTTAATCTCGCAAGAGTAATAAATACCTTTCTCTTTTGGTTCTAAGGTTTCATGATAATACACATGATATTGCTTAAACCAAACTCAAAGGCTTTAAGTCCTTTATGTTTTCAATCTCTCTAAGTAAAAATGGTAAGTATATCCATCGATCAACATCCTTATATTTATGAAATATTCAAATCTGTATTAATTGTTCAAACAAAATCTGTTTCCTTAAGGTAATAGCCTTCCATTCTTCAGTGTGGTTACATATGTGAATATTATTTTTTTCATAGTTTACTATAGCTTCCTTTAGTCTATTCCAAGTTGTTCTCAACTTCGCAGAACTCCATTAAACTAATCATGGGTTTAGTTATATCCTGATATGCTTACCCCTATAAGGTGTTATATCTTTTAGTTCAAGGTGCATTTCTCATCACAATCCAATAAGATTTTCTTTTCTTCATGAGAGTCTTCTTTCTTATTATCCTTTGATATATCCTTACGACTTTCCGTCCAAAACTATGAACTTTTAGGTAACTTTTCTTTTGTAAAGGTCTTCTCAAGGTGCTCCACTTTATTTATGTTTACCTTCTGATCATTCTCTTCATTATTGTTCATGTTTCTTCTAGGATCTAGTGATCTTTTATTCCGTGGTCTTCTATTTATATTGAATCAATAAAATCTTGTTGTATGGCCCAATTTATTACAAACATAACATGTCAAAGTACTTTTTCCTTGTCTAGCTCCAAATTGATTTATTTCAAGTCTGCATTCTCTAGCAATGTGCCCAAAGTTATTGCATTTGTAACATGTAATAGGTCTATTTCTTTCTTCCATTGGTCTTATTTGTGTCATGTTAGTCCTTTCATGCATTCTACTATCATATCTAGGTTTCCTACATTCTCTAGCTCTATGTCCAAAATTAGAACAATTATAACAATAACCAGAAAATCATTTTGAATAATTACTTGTGAAATCCTTCTTTATATGTCCAACTTCATTGCATATAAAATAATTTGCAATGAATCACCTTTTAGGTGGTTCAATCTGTTCTTGTTCTTGTTTTACTAGATTTGGTGTCTTAATAGGTTCTTCAATCAAAATAGGTTCATTCTTTATCAGATCTAGTTTTTTCTTTTCTTCAAGATATTTAGGTGTTTCAAATTTCTTTGATGACTCACCTTCATTGTAAAAAATTCCCATCTTAATAAATTTAGGTCTTTGTGCCATGATCTATTCATCAAGCTTTTCTACACTCGAATGTAACTTCTCAATATGTTGTTTTGTTTGTGTAAGTTCACCTTTGATGATACAATTGTATTTCTCAAGTTCTAAAAACTTTAATCTAGAATCTTCAAGTTCAGATGTCACATTCATAAGTTGTAATTTCAGATTTGCATTCTCTGATTTTAAATCTATATCAATCTTTAGTTCTTCAGGTGTCTTTCTTGTCTTCTAAATAATAATATCAAGTTCATGTCTTAGGACTTCATTTTACTCCTCAGCTGACTTACAAACTTTGATTTGATCATGTAACTCTTTATTCTTCTATCTTGACTATTCAAGCTAATCTTTTAACTTCTAAATGTAATCTTGTGCATCTCTCACCTTTTTCTTTAGTCTATCTTTTTCTTGATTTGCTTGATCTAATTCTTCAAGAGTTTCTTCAATGTTTTTATGAATATATCATGAATCCATAGTGATCTGCTTCAAGATGATAGGCTTATCCCTCAAGGACCTGATGTTTTAATACCAATTGTTATAAAGTAAACATCCCTTAGTATAATTGAGAGGGGGAGTGAATCAGTTATAGTGATTAAACAACTTTCTGCCCAACTATGGATACCAATTACTATCTTTAAGAATGCATATAGTAAATCACTAAAAATTAAAATCAAGATTAACATAATGAAACACATAACATCATATTTTGTTAACTAGGGAAACCTTGGCCAAGGGAAAACCCTAGTGGGGATGGTACCAACAAAATGATCCACTAATCAAAAGATATTTTGTAAAAGATATTGATCCTGTTAAGAGTCTATTATATTTGTGTAGTGTATATGTCCTTGTGTGAGCACTAAGTCTTGTTAAAATCCTTTGACTCTATGAGGAGTCAATCATACAATACAAAAATGGATCTTATTGATTATAAAAACTACTCACTATACATACAGTACATATACAACTTTGCAATACAAAACTTTTTTGTTGTTGATATCTTCAATATCTGATCAGTCCTTGTAAGTTCTCACAAATAATCAATCATATAATTGTTCTTCTCTACTCTCATTGTCAAATTCACATCTACACATAACATATAAAGTGCACATATGTCAATCATATCATTACAATACAATTGGCCATCTCTCTTAAACAAAAGTGCCTTCCTTTATACCTTTCTCTTTATCCAGTCGACATTCAACTTAAGCATACATTACCATAACTTTAATATCTTATTCTTCTGTATTAGGGTGGACATCTAGGATTTTGTCCCATACTAATTCTTAACTTTATTTCATAATCAAAATATAACTTGTTAGCCAAAACTCGATATACTCTAACTTGCCCTGTTTTTGCAATATACATACTATCTTTGGAAAACTTTGGAAATCATAACCAAAACATGATATATTGTTTAAAGAGATTGTACACATCATGAATGATGTCCATACTATCTATATTAAATCTCTCTACATTCCAACTATCCATCGTAAACCTCGCTAAATAGATCTTAGTGTTTGCACACTATAAACTACCTTATACTTAAACAATTTCTAGGTATCCCTTGTCTAGTCTTCAGTCAAAACACAACTATCCAAAATGTGTCTATATGTTTCCATAAATGAAAATGGGCTATCATATCCCCTTAACCAAATTTCCAATAGAATCTACATGAATGTCACTGTCATGTGCTTAATCATCTAAATTATGAGGACTAGAATCAGGATTTGAATGAGAGTCCACATGGTGTGTAGGACTAAAATCTACAATTTTTTGAGAAAATAAGACCATTCATTTCATTTCTCTTTGTCCTTAATACTTTCTTGATTTGAAGAATATGCTTTAACAAAATTAATTACCTCAATATTATTCTTATTGAGTAGAAAAGTGAGGTGCACAATTTTTTTTTCATGCATGGATTCTTTTCATGAGTGGTTAGTTTTGTTAAAAAAGGAACATTTAACTCTCTCTATGATTTATTTACTTTGTTGAAATGATTCATCCTTCTTGAAGTTATTATTTTTTTCTTATTTCTTCCCTTATTTGTGATGTAGTCAAGGGAGGAGAAATCCAAAAAGAAGATGTCCAACCTTGCAACTAAAGATTACAAAATAGAAATGATAAGACAAGACAACAATATCACCAATAAATTATAGGGAATCAAACTTCACACCATAATCTTGCAACAAGCTACAATTAATCTTCTTACACACATGTCTAGATATAAGGCCTTCCTGGTTGTTTCCTTACAATATGACTAAATGAACCCTTCGATGCTTCATAGATAATCTCTACTCTCTCTATCTATCACCCCTAAACAAGAACTACTACATAGTGTATATATAAGATTGTCAGCCACAAGTTGTCTTATCTAATCGTAATCTCCAAGATAAAGAAATGGTTTTAAAAAATATAGGTCAGGACCTAAATCTATAAGAACATCCACAAATAAATATATCAGGATACGTGTGATTGTACAAGGTCAACATAATAACATAAAAAAATGTACCACGAGCTACCACAAACTATGATTCTTCACTGCAAGAGAGATCTTGCTACCTTGGCCATTAGAATAGGAAGCCAATATAGGACCAAATCCATTCATAAGATAAATTTATCTGGGAATATCAGATCAAGATGTGGTCATAGACATAAGATCTTCATGATTTCAAGAAAACATAATAAAAACTATGTAAGATGATGTGCCAACTGGACCAACCACACCTAGAAATAATAAAAACTACCCAACTGGAATAGTAAACAAACAAACTAAAACAAAATATATTGTGGGTGATGCACGATTTTCAATAATGCAAGGATGCTCCTACATCAAACACCCCATGTGAATAAAATATGGTCCATAAAGGAATTATGAATATCTAATAGGATTCAAAACATAAATCCTAAGCTCATTCTTAACCCACATATCCTTTCTCTATGAAACCTTCTTAATCTGTAAATGGCTATGCCTACTATCCAAATCCTTTAATCTAGTAGTATAACTTCCTTCATTTGATTCATACCATTTACTATTTTTAAAAACCTCTGTCTTGACTCTTACACTTACTCTTTCTTCAATTAATTGTACAATCAACAAAAAATGTCTTCTTCCCTTTTCGCAGTTCAACTCCACTTCTGACATCAAGTAACATCTCAGTTCTCCACACAAGATCTTGTTTCTCAACTGAACTGAACTCCTTTGTAACATGCTGCAACATCCTTTTATCTCCAACCTTTTTCTCCAATGGTTTAGTTTCATTCATCAATTTTCCAAGTAACTGTGCAACCTCAATAACCTTCTTAGCTAGCTACTATAAATCCAACACTTTCTTATGTATAACAATCCGATCTCCTATAGTGTAATTCCTCATCACACTCAGGTTCTTATCTTTCCTTCATTTCCTCGTTAAAAGGAATTAAAATAAACCTTTTGCACTCCTTCATGATAGATGTACTACATTTCTTCAACAATTATGAATAGCTACATCATCATACTGCCAAGGTTTTCCTAACAAGAGATGACAAGAACTCATGTTAACCACCTAACATAATACCTCATCATAGTATGGACCAACATTGAATTTAACCCAACATTTCTCTTTCACCTCACCAATTGGTCATCTTGAAACTAACCTATCACATATCTAGACAAGGGTGTTTAAGTCTTCTCAAACCCAACTTATGTACCATATCCTCTGATACAAGGTTTTCTGTACTACCACTGTCCATAATCACTTTGCAACATTTGCCTCCTGATTTGCAAATTGTCTTAAAAAATTTCCTTCTCTTCTCAAGATCAAGTTCTTTATTTCTTACCATGAATCTCATGAACATCAAAGATTCTCCCATCTCAAGTGTAGATTCCTTCTCAATAGGGTCTTTATTTATCTATTCCTCATGTGCCACAAAGTTATGTTTGTCCTTTCTAGAACCACCTAGACATTGGAAAGATATATGTCGAATATTCTCACATTTGAAACAAGTTCCTTTGAAATCCTTGTTTCCTCTACTCCTTTCATGAATATTATGATCAACTGCTTCTTCAAACATCAATTTATCATTTCCCTTATTATTCACCTTTTTATCCCTAACCCTAGGGGTAACTTGTCTTCTTGTTAATTTATATTCTTCCTACATATCATACTAATAATCATCTTTAGTTGTACTAATCCTCAACATAGTTAACTCATCTTGAGTATTAAGCTTTAAGCCATTGACATACCTAGCCACCTTTTCCTTAGATAAATCTTTAGGCCTAGATCTATTTGTCATCTTGTATATCTCCTTAGTATACTCCTTCATAGTCAAGTATTTTTTCTTCAAAT
This sequence comes from Chamaecyparis obtusa, assembly GCA_027943335.1. Lineage (NCBI taxonomy): Eukaryota > Viridiplantae > Streptophyta > Pinopsida > Cupressales > Cupressaceae > Chamaecyparis > Chamaecyparis obtusa. Next base: position 199,276 of record BSBK01005856.1, read on the forward strand.
TCTATAACCTTTTGAACAATTATAGGTCATAATATTTTGGTATGAACTTAAATCCTTTAGTCTAGAAACCATGACTCTCCATCTAATGATCTTAGTTTTACCATTATCTTCTCTATCTTTCTGGAATTCCTTCCACCATAAGGAAGCATGACCTTGTAACTTAGTCTATAATAACCTAACTCTCTATGGATCATCAATATTTTCAAGCTCAAATTAGTCTTCTAGTTCATAAATCCAATCCATAAATTCCTTTGGATGCAATAAATTGGCAAAACAAGAAACATTTATTCTATGAATCTTGCCCATTTGCACCATAACTCTCAACAATATTTCTTCTTCTAAGGCGATCTCAACTTCCACTATTTCAAGATCTTCAACAACCTCCTCATATTCATCTTCAATTTTAGGATTCCTCCTAATGTCATCTAAAGCATTTTGGATTTCTATTCTTATTTTATTTTTTAATTCCTCCATCATTTTCTCTAGCCTTCTAGGTGACATGTTTACAAGGATGGTAATCTTCACTCTCGCTGGGTTAGATGATCTGATTACAAATATTGATTGCCTTAATTTGATCCAACAATCTACCAACACCAGCAATCTACCTCAAAGAACTAGGTCAACTAGTAACCTAGAAACTTCTCACTTTCCAATTACTCAACAATAATTGGAGTACGTTCTTCTGCCACTTGAGAACCCAAAATTTCAAGATCTGCAACTAATTAAACTCTATCTAACTAATACCTTAATTATTTTCACCCTCTTCTATGCCAGTCATCAAAAGAACCTATCCTGAACCACATTGCACAAGCCACCAGTTGATGTAGGTCATATCCTCAATTCTTCCACCCCACAAACAACAAGTAAACAACTTCACAAGCTCAGGAATCTAGATTTGCAAACCTAGAATCACAACTGTGCTCTTTAATACTACTTTATGTAGTCAAGGGAGGAGAAATCCCCAAAGGAGATATCCAACTTTGTAGCTAGAGATTACACAACGGAAATGAAAATACAAGACTTGACAATAACACTAGAAAATTATAGGGAATCAAACTTCATATCATATGCTTGCAAGAAGCTACAATAAATATGGCAACATACATGCCAGGCTATAAGGCCTACCTAGTGGAAGCCTTACAATATGACTAAATCAACCCTTCGATCCTTCATAGATATTCTCTATGCTCTGTCTCTAGCACCCCTAAAACAAGAACTATTGCCTAGCTTATATACAAGATCACCAACCATAATTTGATTTATCTGACCACAATCTCTAAGATAAAGAAACGGTTTTAAAAAATATACGTTAGGACCTAAATCCATAAGAATGTCCACAAATAAATATATCACAACACATACAATTTTACAAGGAGGTCAGCCATGAACATAAGAACATCAAACAATGTACCACAAGAAATCACAAACTGTGAATCTTCACCACAATCCAAATCTTGTTACCCTAGCCATTATAATAGGATACCAATATAGGATCAAACCCACTCATAAGATAACTTTATTAGGGAACATAAAATCAAGATGAGGTCATAGAAATAATACCTTCATGATGTCAAGAACACATCATAGAAACCACATAAGATGATGTTCCAACTGGATTGATCGCACCTAGAACAATAGAAACCCTCCAACTAGAATAGTAAACAAAAAAATTGAAAGGAAATATTTTTAGGGCAATGGAAGATTTCCAACAACTCAAGGATTCTCCTACATCACTTTGTCCTTTTTAGTGTTCATTTTCTCTCCTTTAGTATTATGCTGCTTTTCATTTTCTACAATTAGAGCTTGTGTCATAGTAGATTTCAAATGACCCATTTGAATCAATTTTTTTTCTCCCTTGAAAGATCAAAAATGAAGTTATCAAGTGAGGGAATAGACCATGAAGTACAAAGGGCTATTTTAGTAGAGTAGAAAGTAGGGACAAACACAAAACATTCACAACCTAGTTTGTAAAATACTTTACAGATTAATTGACCCTCTTTCTTGTCAATTCCAAAATATTTTAACTACAACTTTAAAGATTTAAATCTAGTAAAAAGTACTCTAGAGTTGAAAAATAAGAAGGAATAAGATGTAGTAATGGATTTTCCAACTCATGACTTACAAGTCCATCAACTATCTCAAATAGTGTTTTAAGAGCTTCCCAAACTTGTTAGTGGAGAATTCTTTTGATATCTTTTATTAATGTGAATCATGTTCTTATAGATACAATATATTACCATTGCAGATAGTTGATAGTTATCTATAACTAAAAATCAATTATACTTCCAAAGAATTACACCAACATTCCTCACCTTATTTCATTGATCTTCAAGAAACTAAATCACCTTACCTTAGGGAAACACCCTTAAGGCTTATATAAAAAAACATGTTGATTACATAATATGAATACATATTTTGAGAAAATATTCTTTTGAAGTAGCATACCTTGAACCAAGCAAGGTTCTAGCAAGGTGTCTCTTGACCATCAGAAAGGTGTATCTTTGAGTTGTCCTCTTAAGTTCTCAGTCTGAACCTCTCAAATCAAATAGTCTTAAATTATTGAGAAATGATCCTTAAGAGATGCAAAATTTCCTATCATTGTCTAATGGCCATGAAAGGGTATAATTATCGATCATATACTCTGAAGCTTTCTGGACAACAATCCATATTGAGTGTAATATCAAGTCCCAAATCTGTCTATAAGATGAATTTTCACAAAACACACATTCTTTAAATTTGTCAACAATAGGAAGTAAAAAAAATTAGAAAACCAAAAACTCCAAAAAATCTTCTCAGGCAAAACACCATCTCCAATTGAGAAGATAGCTTGAGATAATGGAAGTTCCTCCATCATCTATTGCTGCCAAGCTCTAGAATGAAGGCTCAAAGTACTACGGGAAAATTAGTAGCAGCACAGTAAGATAATAAACATAATAAATAGGAATATAATGAAGCTTTAGATTTTCTACCTAATATTCATCAAGAGTCAATATAATTTCTTGAGCACGATTAATGCAAGTGCAAGAATGAGTACTTTTCTACCTTGAGACACAACACATTGTACAACATTAGTGAATATTTTCTCACAAACATCTCTAGGATGCTGAAGTTGCACATGTAATATGTCAACTTAATTATGAAAACATCAATGAAAAACCCAATAGTATAAAGGTGATAATCTTCCTCACGAAAGTAACCCCTAGTATATAGTACATGCATCCCTTCAATGCCAACTATTAACACTATCGCATAAAGGACATGCCCCACTATGTAACATGAGAATTAGATGCCATTTACCTCTTTGATATGGTATAAATCAAATACCTCAATCATATCCAATAATCATAGAATGTATTGTTCATCAAACAAAATATCTTTCATAGAAACCTTTCTCAATGGCTTCATCTTCAGGAGATCAAATTTTACTTTTATAGATTCTAGTAAATTGTCCCTCACACCAAGACCATACAATCGCATGGACTATTGATTAGGCCAATCAATACCAAAAGGTAATCACTTGAAAAAAAATAATGATGAAATACTCAAATTACAAGAGTCCCATTTTCAGTCTAGTGAAAATTATATTTCCATTACATATATTGATCTTTAAAAATAACACACACATATATAAGAAAGGAATAAAAAGTTAGAAAATTAGAGAAAATGAACATTAAAAATAGTAAATGAACTAGAAGACTTGAAGAGTTACTAGCACTTTGAATCCTTCACAAAGTCACGTGTCAATAGATTGAGGAAAATTCACACTGTATGGAAGAGTGCACTCATATTTTCTCTTGAATTTTTTCTATAAATAATTCAATCACCATAAATGATGTAAGTTTTGTTCTCCACAGTGTTATGAAAAAATAAGGACTTTTCAGAGGCTCACCAAGTTACAGATACCTTGGAACAAAAGTACCCATGATTTAAGGGATCACCAAATTGTTTTGAGGATGGCAATGACTCAAAAAACACAATCTGTAGCACAATACTTCTGCTTCAAATAAACAGTCCAAAATATTATATCACATTCAAGCCTACCTATTAGAAGATGATGGCCTTAGAGTACATTACTTTTGACAAAAAAAGGCTTTTTTGTACCATCCAATCTTTCGATGCTACTTCAATCAACTATGAATTCTATAGAATCTTTTGTGCCTTGTCTTCATGACCCAATCAAACATTTTTTATTTTTTATATATAGTTGCGTATCTAATATTTTTGGTAATTTTATATCTACTATTTTTGGTAATATAGTTGTTATATCAATAATATACAATGTATTTTTACATCAGGTTGTGTCTACACTCAAGCTCCTATAATGATGAAATATACGCAAGAGTGAAAATAGTTGACTTGGATAAAAAAATTTGTGATATGACCAATATATTATTTTCATGCATTACATTTCAATAGTAATATATTTTGATTGTAATATAAATTTCGTTACATTTTTCTTTATCCCACTATGTAACCATTTTGCCTATTAAGCCCTATTGGCCAAGGGTGTGTCAAAGTAGACAAAATGATCAAGTAAGGTCAAACTATCATAAAAATAATGTTTTCATTTCATTTAAGTCACACTGGTCATGTTTGCAAGGTTATAAGTATCATTGATGTAAAATTGAAAAAAAGTTATAATGATGTTTAGTTAAAATTTGCACCACTGCGTATCTTTCAAACTGTTTGTCCTAGGATTGAAACATCTGCTTCGTTAGCTTTGGCTGTCAGATAAACCCCAATGAAAACCTCTTTCTACCCATGAAGATGCTTGAACATCCATAACTACCCCATACCAAAGTTTCCCCAAGGTGCAGTAAGCATGATCAGGAAGAAAACTTTATAGGCCTATAATTCAGAGCTCATGAGATATATCATCAAGCTATTAGGTGCTACAAGACCATGTTGAAAAGATCTCCAATAACCTCTCTCCATTACAAGAGATTCAAATTCATTTGAATTTGGCAAGGTGATCTCACTCTATGCTAAAAGTTGTAGTGATGCTCAGTTGAAAGTTGCACCACTACAAATCTTTTAATCCATTTATCGTGGGACCAAAAAATCTACTCTGTTAGCTCTAGTTGGCTTGGTGAACCCAAGTGACAATCCCATTCTTCCCATGGAGATGCATAAAAGGTCTGCGACCACCCCATACCAAAGTATCTGTAAGCATGATTAGGCATCAAACATTATGGACATGTAACTTGGAGCTCCTGAGATATATCATCAAGAAGTCAGGTGTTATAGGAATGTGTTGGCAAGGCATAAAATAAACTCTCTCCATTTTAGGAGATTCAACCTTATTTGAATTCATAAGGGTGACCTTGTTCTATACCAAAAGTTGCAGTGATGCTCAATTAAAAATTGCACCATTGTGTATCTTTCAAACCATTCATCCTAGGACCAAACCATCTTCTCCGTTAGGTCTAGTTGGTCAGGTGGACCCTAGTGAAAACCTTTTTCTTCCCAGGAAGATGCTCAAAAATCCATGACTACCCCATACCAAAGTGTCCCCAAGGTACAGTAAGAACGATGGGGAAACAAATTTTATAGGCCTATAAATCAAAACTCATGAGAGATACTGATGAGCTATCAGGTGCTGCAAGACCATGTTGGAAAGGCCTAAAATAACCTCTACATGTTCTGAGAGATTCAATCTCATTTGAATTCAGTAGGGAGATCTTGCTCTATGCTAAAAGTTGCAGTGATGCTCAATTGAAAGTTGCACCACTGCGTATCTTTCAAATTGTTCATCCAGGGACCAAACTATCTATTTTGTTAGCTCTAGTTGGCTAGGTGAACCCAAGTGACAACCCCATTCTTCCCATGGAGATGCATAGAATGTATGCGACCACCCCATACTGAAGTTTCCCCAAGGTACACTAACCACAATCCATCAACAAACTTTATAGACTCATAACATGGAGCTTGTGAGAGGTATCATCGATCCATTAGGTGATACATGACCATGTTAGAAAGGCCTAAAATAAACTCTCTCCACTATAAGAGATTCGACCTTGTTTGAATTTGGAAGGGTGATCTCGCTCTATGCCAAAAGTTGAAGTGATGCTCAATTGAAAGTTGCACCACCATGTATCTTTCAAACCGTTCATCGTGGGACCAAATTGTCTACTTTGTTAGCTCTAGTTGACCAGGTGAACCCCATTGCAACCTCAGAGATGCTTGAACATATGTGACTACCCCATAAAAAAGTGTCCTCAAGGTGTACTAAGCATGATCGGGAAAAAAACTTTATACTAGGACCATAACTCAAAGCTCGTGAGAGATATCATCAAGCTGTTAGGTTCTACATGACCATGTTGGCAAGATCTACATAACCTCTCTCCATTGTGGGAGATTTGAATTTATTTAGATTTGGCAGGGCAATCTGACTCTATGCCAAAAGTTGCAGTGATGCTTAGTTGAAAGATGCACCATTGTGTATCTTGGAAACCGTTCTTCCTAGGATGAAACTATCTACTCCATTAGCTCTGATTGGCTGGGTGAACCTCAATTACAACCTAGTTCCACCTAGAGACACATAGAACATCCATGACCACCCCATACTGAACTGTCCCCAAGGTCTAGTACGCCTATTATCCCAGTTGCGGTTTCCCAATAAGAAAGTAGAGTTAGTGTATACAAATTTTGTAATCTATTAGCCTAGTTGTGATAGATATTAAATGCCTATTAGCCTATTAATTTGGATGGAAAAAATATTTTGACGGAAATTGCTTTGAAAATGAGGCCTAATTAGGTCTATTACACATGACAATGCATGGAAAATATACAACACATGAAAAAGATATAATATAGAAATGAACATAAATACATACATACAACACATGACCAAGATATAATATGGAAATAATACATTTATACAATGCATGACAAAGATATAATATGGAAATAATATATACATACAATGCATGATGAAGATTAAATATCTAGAAATGAATATGTTCTATATATATGAAATTTTTTTGTACAAAATGTGCCACGTGCCATCTCAATTTTTTTAAGAAGTCTATATATATATATATATATATATATATATATATATATATATATATATATATATATATATATATATGTATGTATATATATATATATATATGTATATGTATATATATATATATATGTATATATGTATATATATATATATATGTATGTATATATATATATATATGTA